>JAQJZF010000179.1:0-55116 GCA_028537955.1 Microtus californicus
CATCCTCCAAATTGCAAAGAAAGGAACAAAACAACATCCTAACCCTTTGTTAGGGCAGGGACAGCTTGTCTGGAAGGCTACCTGACCACCTCAAGTGGGGCTTATGGCTTTAGTGCCTGGCTGCCACAGCATATAAAAATATGAGCCTACAAAAGACCACATTAAAATATGTTATTATATAGCCAAAGAAGGTATGCAAAGAGACTGACCAGAATTATAAAGTGATAGAGGATTAGAAAATAAAAGATTATAGAATTAAAAGATTTGGAGAAAAAGTAGAAATAAATAAGAATAAAGAGAAAATCTTTAAAAGTACTAAGAAAATTGAACAGCATTTGTGTAATTAGAAAGAGAAAAAGAAAGCAGTTTCCTGTAGCAAAATAATGGATATTTTATGAGGAATGATAAGCAGTGATTTTCAGAGCTATCCTTCAGAAACCATAAAATTAGAACAATAAAAATACAATAATTTCAGGTATGTTATATATAAGTATTTTGCATATATTCATTGCACAGTGATAAATTTCATAAATCCATTCTCTCTTTTAATTCTTTTGAATGTGTATAAGATAACAATTATTATTACGGTATTTTTGGGTTTTAAGTTCTAAAACTCTTGGAAGACATTCTCAATTTATCAGTTGTGAATTTGACTATCTTTTTTATTTGCAATGCCCTTCATCTAGCAAGAACTAAAAATTTGCCTAAAGTGAATTTAGCTTAAAATGATAACTCATAATTAGAGAAGAGTGAGATATAAGTACAGCAAAAATACCAGAAGATATCATATATGATAAATTAGGAAGATTAGAATTAAAAGGCAACAGTGCCAACAGCTAAATTTTTAGTACAGAGAAAGTCATATAAATATGTCTAGACCTGTTTAACTTGAGGTCCATGCGATGAGAGGGAGCCTCATGCCCTACAGTGCCTGGATGGCCTGGATAACCTAAAGACTTGGGATAGAAGCAAACACAATTGGAAAAAAGATCAATGAAGTGATTCCTAATAATATTCTGCTATAGTCATAGATCAGTGTCTTGTCCAGTCATCTCTGGCAGCAGATGTGAGCGGGTGAAGAGATCCACAGCCAGACATTATGTGGAGAGAATGTGTAAATTGTAGGTCTCTGTCTGGTTCCTCCCCTCAGAGATCGGGGACCTCCAACAAAGAGGGGGAGTAAAGACTGTAGGAGTTAAAGGGGATGGAATACACCAGGAGAACATGGCTCACTGAATCAATTATGCGGGGCTCACATGAGCTCATAGAGACTGAAACAGTAGGCACTGGGCCTGCATGGGTCTACAGGAGGTCCTCTGCATATATGTCATGACTGTTAGCTCCGTGTTCTGTGAGACACCTAACCGGGAGTGAGGGTCTCTGGCTCTTCTTACCTGCTCCTTCAGTGCTTTTCCTTCTGTTGAGTTGCCTTGTCCTGCCTGATCTGAAGGCTTTTGCCTTGTCCTATTGTATTTTGTTTTGTCCAATTTGGGCTGTCATCTCTCATCTCTTAGAGACCTATTCTTTCTGAAGAGGAAACAGAGAAGGAGTGGCTCTAGGTGAGAGGGGAGGTAGGGAGAGGTGTCAGGAGTGGAGGCAGAAGATTGTAGTTGGGATGTGTTGTATGAGCGAAGAATCTTTTCAATTAGTAAATATAGATATGAAATACAAACATTAAAAAAAGCTTCTAGACTGTACACAAGAACAAGATGTTCATTTACTTGGAATCCATACTTACCCACAGAGAAAACTCCTAAGACTGGTGTTTGGAATTGTCTTCACTTATACACATTATCCCTATTTGAAAGTGCTGTTTCATAAACACATTCTTTACACTCATAACTATTGAAATATCCATGATGAGAAAGACCATCCCATGTCTTTGCCTAGTGTAGTAATTAATGCTTTTCCTTGGCCTATACAAAAGTATGAACCAAGGAATACATATTCCTTGTCCTTAATGATGGACAAGGTATTTGGTATTGAGGTTCCTAGTACAGAGTCATCAAGTTCAATATCTCCACTGAGCAGTTCTCATGTAAACCATCCTCCATGTGTATTTCTTTTTCAGTCTAGAAATATTGCAAGCTTACTCACACACTCAATTGAAATATTTCATATTTGAAACTTCTCAATTTGTTTGGAACATCTCTATTTTTAATTATTATTGTAGGAAATTTAAATAATTGTGTCCTTTTCAAATAAATACATACACAAATAAAAGAAAATCACTTTGTAGCCTCAAATTTTCTGGACTCAATAAACTAAATGTTTAGTTGTTCTTTTGATACAATGTCCTTTTGTGTATTCCATGTTGGCCTCCTGGCAATCCTCCTGCCTCCGTCAATAAGCTGTGTACCAACATGCCCAAATAGCTTAAAAATGATTTCTCATTTTCTTTCTCACTTTACACCACACTTTAAAACTTACTATTTTTCAAAATTCTTTACCAATACTTTTTCTAGTTGTTGTTCAAAAATAAAATTAGTACAAACATAACCTATAAATGATAGGAGAAAATCAAAAAATAAATATAAATCCATGGAGCTTTAGATATTCTTTTGTTTTGAAATTATCCATATCATATCTAAAAATGAAATTAACTGTTTATAAAAGAATCTGAGATGGATATGAATTAGAAGTAGAATTTTAACCACTTGAAAATGCTAGGAGGAGGAAGCTGCACAAAAGTCTCTCATCTTCAATGCTATATCCCTTCCTACTCCCTTATTATGTTTTCCTGTGTAGTTTCCTGTGGTTGATAAGTTCTGTGATCTACTTGAGAATTTGTCATTTAGTTTTCAGGATTGTTTAAGCTAACTCATATCTTTTGACTCTAGAAATTAAAACTCTCATATATTGAACATTTTATTTTCTTGAAAAATGTTAAATGTTTTGTCTGTATTTTTGCAAGTGCCTCAGGTAATGTGATACACAGGTGTGTTCTGCTGTCTTCCCGTCTTTGGTCTCTTGATTTTTTTGTATATACTTCTCTACCACGCTAAACTACTAACACTGGAACTCTGTTTCTTACTTTATTGCTCTAAATAATAGAAAATTTTCCAGGGAAGGAACATTGCCTTATATAACTATATATCCACAAGTTTCTGTCAAGATTTGAACATCCAATGAATACCTGTTTGACAAAACAAAACTGCATAACTACTGAAAAATTAGTCCTAAAATCATGTATAAAGAAATAATTAAAATATTTTAAACTCAGATTATAAAAGTAAGAGAACAATAAACTCATGATACATTTGTCCAAACATGAATTTTAGTTTCAAAAAGAGCACATTAATTCATAACACTGCCTTTAAAGTCATAAATGCTTCACAATAGATTGTGCACACAGCAACAAAGCAGGGCAAGAACATCAGTCTCCTCCCACAGACTCCTCTAAAGCCGTTGCTCTCTGTGTCCTACACACTTGCTTTCAAAAGCTTCTACAAACCACTAGAATGTGTCTAATATATTATAGTAAAAAAATTCTGTTTTTAATACTGGTAGAAGATACCCTGAAAACTCATAATCTTCCATAAATTATCACAACATGACTTGATAACAATGATCCTGCAGTAACATTCTAAGTTTCAAAAGCATATTCCAAAATATACACAATGTATTATGATTCTATCCTTTTTAAGTATATGAAAATTTTTTTCATACAATATATTCAGTTTAAGATTTTCCTTCTCCCTACTCTCAGACCCTCCCCGTTTCCCCACACACCCAAATACACACCTTTTCTCTTCCTCTTTAGAAAACAAACAGGAATAACATAATGATAATAATAATATAATAAAAATAAGAAAAACAAACAGAAAAAAAGAGCCAAACAAAAGTCGCAAATAGACACAAAGAAACACACATTCACTCACACAGAAATCCCATAAAAAAACATAAAAATTCCATAAAAATCAATACTATATATGTAAAGGACTATTATGTTTTAGAAAAATAAACATGCAAGCAAAAAAAAAAAGACCTCGCAAAACATTGTGAGCCCAAAAAAACCTCCAAAATGCCAACCAATTCATTTTGTGTTGGCCACCTCGTGCTGTACATGAGATATGGCCTTAAAAGTGGTTTCTGTATTCAGTGAGTCTCAGAGACAACTAATTTTTCATTTGTGAGTGGTTATCAATAGATTCTGTGTTAAGAATGAGTGCTGTGTCTGTTTCCCCGCTCAGGACTGAGACCCCATCTTTCACATTCATTTGCGGGTCCTGCAATGCTGCCACAGTCTTTGTGAGTTCATGTGTGTATCTGTCCTGTAGTGTTTAGAAGACTTGCTTCATTGGTGTCTTCTTCTCATTTTAAAACTACATCCCAAATAAGGGCAAACACCCTTTCATGGTGGCCCTTAGTTCAAGGTCTCTACCTGTATTTCTTCAGATGGCATCATGTAGAATATAGTCCTCTAGGTCTTTCTTGGGACTTGCATTTATATTACAAGTATTTGCCTTGATAAATGTGTATTGACTCGTTTCTTTTCATTATTTTTGCAGTCATTATGAAAAATTACCTTGACTAATTACTCAAGGTAATTTTCTTCCAAAATCATCACAGCATGATAACAACAATGATCCTTCTGTAGCATCTTTACTTACAAAAGCATATTCTAAAATATATACAATGTATTATGATTCTATTTTTTTATTTTATTTATTGAGCTCTATGATTTTATTTTTTATTTTAAATATTTAAAATATTATTAAATTTTTTTAATTTTTTTTTCACCCTACTCTAGTGAGAAAAATGAAATAATCAAATGAAAGAATTCTGTAATAGTTTGAGAAAATTTATACAAATCCAAGAAGATTGTAAAGAACCTCAGGACCAGCAGGGGAATTTCTACAGCTCCAGAACTCTAGGGATTTCTAGGAGCATAAATTAAATCTATAGTTCCAGAACAGGGTGAGACCATAGGAGATGTAAATAGGAGAGTAGCAAAGATTTCTGCAGTTGATCCTGGGCCTTATGTTCTGATGGAGCACACATCACCCTGGGGTGTGGTGCTACAATTAGTATTGCAACTCCCCTTTAGCAAATCACGTCACTAAACTGGAAAACTCAGTAGCTGTCACGGAACACATATGTAAACTAGGGAATTTTATGTTATGTTTCATTTGGTATAAAATATGTCCCCTGGTCAAGCAATACCTTGTGTAAGTACAAGATGGCTTAGACAATGCATTCTATAAACCCACAACTGATTAAGCTACTATATATGTGGGATCTAGCCCACTCACACTTTAATCAGTGAGTAAGAAAAGGTATGGATGATTTCAATAAAGAATTACTTACAGGAGCTAGATTTATCTAATTGTCAGTACTAAAAGCTGCCCATGAAGATTATAATATCAATTTAGATGCAAAGTTAAAGGTGCTAGAATCCCACAAGGGAAAATGGGCATGAAACAGAGACCAAGGATAGTTAATACTGTGTCTCTTAATGCCTCCAATTTCAATGGTGTAGTTGATGGCTAGCCTGGCGACTATAATCATAATGACACACTTGCAACTAGCTTGAAACATGGAGGAATTGAAGGGGTATATTGGAGAGAGAGCAGAACTGTAACACTACTTCTGTTCCAAAGTTTCTTGATGAGTTAGCATGCTATAGAGTGGGTATGAGGTGCATAGGTTCCTACAATATAACAACTGATTTAAAAACATTATAGCTTCTTTTGCATCTCAAAAATATCAAACAAACATTTTTGCTGAACTCTGGCTTAGATAAATACTAAGAAAAAACATGTGAAATTGAAAGGAATTATAAAGGAAACTTGAATAAGTTTAAATATCATAATGTTAACTGGACAGCTTATATTCCTGAGAATTGAGTGTGTATGGTTGCAGATTCTAAACAGACAGGCAAAAGAGGCTAGAATGCATGCAAGGTGCAGAAGATGAAACATTGACTCAGATCAATGTCAATTTGCGAATTACACATGGAGTGCTGCATGAAAGTCCTGCATGTGAGAAAATTTATGTTCACAAAGGGAGAGACTGTGTGTGTGTGTGTGTGTGTGTGAGTGTGTGTGTTTACATTTCTTTTGTAAGCCTTAAAGAAATCTTCTATCTTATGTACAACTAAATGTACAACTAAAAGTTTGCTTCACATAAAAATTCTTCTTTAGGAATTGAGCTCTGTCTTATTATAATCTTTGTTTTATAAATATATAATTGTTTCTCTGTTGCTAGAAAACACTGCAAATCTCTCCTAGCAGAAAATGGTATTCACCCAAATATCAGTATAGGTAAGCAAATATGACAAAGGAAAGTAATTTTTCATTGAATTGTATCAACAAAAAAATTATTCAATGATGATTGTAAACATTTAGGAGATCTTCCCATATTTCAGTAACTGTCTATATATCCTCTTTATTGCTGTCTTCATTTCTTGATTCCTCAGCGTGTAGATCACAGGGATCACAGGGCATCAAATATGGCCAGATACTTATCCAGATACTTATACAGGGAGAAGGCCATGTATAAACAAATATCAAGGGACCAAAGAATAGGACCACAACAGAGATGTGAGCAGAAAGTGTAGTCATGGCCTTAGAGAAACCACTTGAGGAATGTTTCTGAACAGTGACTATTATGACACTATAAGACATGGCCAGTATGAAGAAGGAGCCTACAGAGATGAATCCACTGTTGGCTGATACCATTAATTCTACTTGGTTAGTATCTATGCAAGAAAGTCTGATGAACTGAGGAAGGTCACAGTAAAAAACTGTCCAAAATATTTGGTCCACAGAAAGGCAAATTCACTACATAAACAAATTGAACCAGGAAATGCATCAGGCCAACCACCCAGGCAGACACTAAGATGAAAATGCACATTTTGGCATTCATAATGGTCAAATAATGGCGAGGCTTACATATGGCTACATATCTATCATAAGCCATGCCTAGAAGCAGCACCACCTCTACACCACCATTCACATGGATGAAGAAGATTTGAGTGATGCAGCCTCTAAAGGAGATGACCTTGTGCTTTCTGAACAGGTCATAAATCATCTTGGGACAAGTGACACACGAAACACCTAAATCAATGAAGGAGAGATTGGCCAACAGAAAGTACATGGGAGAATGTAAGTGAGGATCAGAAGCCACTGTGAAAATGATGAGGGCGTTTCCCATCATGTTTGCCATATAAAACACTGAAGCAAACACAAACAGAAGTACTTGCAACTTCCAGGAGTTGGTGAGTCCCACGAACATAAATTCTGACACCATAGAGTGATTTCTTCCTTCCATTGATGCTCTTTGCAGCACTACCTAAAAGAAACTGAAAATTGTGATAATTTTATTAATAGACAAATACATTAGAACTCAGAGGTATGGAAATCTTGTTTTGATTTAGCATTTAAAGCCAATCCAAAGATGAACAAATATATGTGAAAATGTTTACATGGCTACTTACCAGGTGACAGAAAATTACAAACACTCTGAAATACCCTTCCATACTTGTTAAAAGAGTTTTATCAAAGGTTCAAAAATAAGAAGTTTTGTTTAGGTGATAAAAAATGAACCTTGTGCAAGAGAAGTTATTGGGAACATAAATTAGTGTATGCATTCATTTAAGAAAGTGTACAGAGGAGTTGGGGATTTAGATCAGGGATAGACTGCTTGCCTCGCGAGTACAAGGCCCTGGATTTGGTCCTCAGCTCCAAAAAAAGAAAATACATAGCCATTTCTGTAAATATTTTAAAGTGCGGTCTTGGTATTTATCAGTATATTACTCATGCCTTACAGTGTTTAAGGCCCTAGATTTTATCTCCATTAAAGAAAGAAAGGAAAGAATGTAGAAAGAGGAAGGACAAAAAGAAGGGAAGAAGAGAAGAAGGGAGGAAAGAAGGAAGGAGAAAGGGGAACAAACAGAAAATGGAGAAATAAAGATAGAGACAGAGAGAATACAAGAGGAAACAGGATAAAATGGACTGGAAGAAAAATGACAGAAAGAAGGAATGAATCATCGAGAGGAAATGACACTGTATTGGCCCATGATCATTGAAACATTATTTATAGTAACTAATATAGACATCCCATGTGCTCCTTTACAGATGAGTGGAAAGTAAACATAAATGCAGACACACACACTCACATATATACATGGTACAGATATAGTGGACTATTCCATAGCCCTTAAAAATAAGGAAAATTTGGGTTTCATTTTAACATTAATGATACTGGATGCCATTTTCATGAGTGAAACTACAGCCACAAGAAGATATGTGCTGAAATATCTGATATACATATAAAATCTAAAGGAAATCATACTGTTAGAAGCAAAGATGGGGGACCAGGCAAAAATGGTGTCAGACATGGGAGCAAGATGATAATGATGGCAAAAATACAAAGCTCCATTGATATAATAGTTACTTCCTGGAGATCCAACGTAGCATGGTGATTACAGACAATGATAATTATGTGTGATACTCCTGAAAATTGCTGATAACCTATTATCATTGTTCTCACAACAGATAAGTATGTAAGGTAAACATTTTGTTAGTTTAAGATATGTGTTATATATATATAATTTAATATATGTATTAATATATAACATATTTACTATATGTAACATTAAATGTAATTTGATATATGTACTAGCTTAATGTATAAATAGATATTAATAATAACTATATAATAACCTAATATACTATATATTTAAACAAATGTTGCATACCAAAATATACAACATACAATTCTGTTAACTGTGCCTATACAAAAGCAGTAAGGGAAAATCTACCTATAGTATCCATAGTTTTGAAACCGAGACCATACAGTGATACTGGTGGCAGTCATGCAGTGTTCTGTGCAATGTGATATAACTAGATTACAATGATACCCTTCAGTACAGAAAAGGACAGCTAAATGTGAGATTTCATATTTTAGCTAAGTGTTTGTTATAAAATAAGATGCATAGATGAGAATTGCTTGCTGGAGATTTCAGCTCATGGGTAGAAATTTGAAACCTCTCATGGTAGCCATGCTGTGGTAGATAGCATTTGTACAACTTTGAAAAAAATTAAAACAGTATGTTGTAGGTCTACTTCTCCTAAGAGAACAAACAACACAGTAGAAACAAAACAGACTCTCAAAACAAAATTAAGATAAAAATACAAAATTCAGAAAAACAAAATTAATACCATGGGTCAGCTACTAGCAAATCATTTCAGAGATTGTTTATTAATCTTTTGTATATATTATAAAACTCACATTACAACTATATTACAATATAGACACAGGATGTATTCAACATATAGGTGTTCTACACGAGCTAATTAATACTGATACTAATATTCTTTCATTTTACCATAATATTTTGAATATATGAGATAAATGAATGAATTAAAAGAGATAGTATCATAAAACAGAGAGAAAGAAATTCAATATCTGAGTGATGTTTCAAAATATATTACCTATTCCCCTTCTTCAAAAATCTTATGCAATAATAGATTATTCAGGTTACTTAGTAATCAAAGTGTGCTTTCAATGTAATTTAAATGTATTTTTTTAAAAAAAACTCTGTGTTTCTCCTTAGTGCTTAAAATTAATTAAGTGTAATTTATTAAGTATTATATATCAACTAGATATAACTCCCATAGATTAAAGGACTATAACGATTACTTTCATAACCCATTCTAAAATTCAGAATTACAACATAATGTATATAAGTATTTGTTGAAACAGAGATAAAGATGTAGTTTGATTATTTCAAGCACACATTAAAATATACCTGATTATAGGTTTAAAGACAAGAAAGGAAATTTGCAGAGTTCTGAAGTGACAGAGAAACTAGAAGCAAACCGTTATAAAAATAAAGAAAAAGACAATGAGGTCAAAGTAAAAATCTAAAACCAACAATTTAATTTGGAATGTATGTGTGGGTATGGAGAAAAAGAAAAGCTTAAGTAAAGACAATTTATTCAATTTGTATTGTTTTCTGACCATTCTTCAAAAGCCACATAGCTATAACCAATTACAGAGCTTCAAACATCTTTCAAGTTCAAAAGCTATGGGAAACATTGTCAGGGAACCCTATGTCCACCATGAATTTGTCTTTTGGACAGCCAGTCTCCATCACCTTGGTAAAACCCAAGAATGCTTTTGACTTTAGAGTAGAATGATATGTAACTATACATGGAATTTAGAAAGAGATAATGGTCAAGACATGACGGGCTTATAGTCACTTGACACAGAATAGCATCCAAAAGTAAGTTCAAAGAAGAGTCGTGTAGACATCTGCAAACGGAGAAGGAAGGATACAATGTGTATTTGCCTAAGAGCTACCAACAGCAGAGTAAACACACACAGGAAAGGTCATTTTAAATCTTTTCTTACCTTAAAATCATTCCTGTTCATTATATAACATATATTCACTTACAACTATTAAAATATCCAAGATACAAAAGGCAGACTTCAATTTTTTTTACTTACATTGTGAGTAGTCTTCTTGTTTGTACTTTTATATAGTCCTACATGTCATACCTAAAATTATCCAAAACAGATTTCCAGACACCTAAATTTTTAATAATTGCCTAATTCTTAAAGGGAGTATTTGGTAATGAGGTTCCTACTGCAGAGCTGTAAGTTCAGCGCCCCTATAGTCATCTGCTATGTTAGAGCAAAGCACCCATCAAAACTATCACCTGTGAATATTTTCTCCTGTTTGATAAATATTGTAAGTTTATTACTCCTGCAAGACAAACTCTGGATTTTTACTTCACCAACTGTTATGAAACCTGCTTTACACACAAAGAACCACAAACTCTTTTAATTTAAGAACAACTGCTGCTTTTATTGATTACTGAGAAAAATATAAATAACTGTATGTCTTTTTCAAATAACTACTTATGAGAATACATGAAACAAAGCAACACTCTTAGCTTTTTAATTTCAAAGTTTAATCAACTCAATACCTTTTGCATGTTAATTACTCTGGTTCTCATTGTCATCCGAGAAAAATTATTATTTACATTATTATTTACCATTTGCTAAAATATTTAACTGTCTAACAGTTCAGAAAATAAATTAATATAAACATTTGTTATAGGCCACAGGAGATGGAGTTGGAGGGATGACTCAGTGGCTGAGAGTACTCACTGATCTTGCAGAGGAAATGGGTTCAGTTTATCAGTACCCACATGGCAGCTCATATCTCTCTTTCATTCCAGTTCCAGAGACCCTAACACATCCTTCTGGCTTCCTCAAGTACTGCTTGCAAGAAGTGCATGTACATACATGGAAGCTAGAACTTCATATGCATAAAATAAAAACTAATCTTTTTTTGCTTTTTTTTTTTTGAGACAGGGTTTCTCTGTGGTTTTGGAGCCTGTCCTGGAACTAGCTCTTGTAGACCAGGCTGGTCTCGAACTCACAGAGATCTGCCTGCCTCTGCCTCCCAAGTGCTGGGATTAAAGGCGTGCGCCACCACCACCCGGCAAAACTAATCTTTTCTAAACAGAGTAAATGTGAAAAATATATCTATTTCATGATATGTAAATTTTATTTTGTTTTCAAACTCTCAACACACATGGAGAAATGAATACATATTGGAAAATTGCACCTTGAATAAATTAAAAATACTACAAAGTTTTTAGATGTTTCCTAGTGTCTTTTACATTTCCTCATGTACAATGTTATTCTAGCTCAAAAATCAAAGAAAATTAGCATTTTTCTAAACATCACAGAATTTTTTCATAGTTATTTTCCCAAGCAATTCAATTCCTTTTCCAGGCTGCTATCTGCTTTAAACAAACACAAGCACTTTAGGTATGATCTATGCTAATAGCAATTTCAAAACAAGAATTGCATCTACAAATAAAGCCACACTGCACATTGTTTAAACATCTCTGTGCATTTTACCTGTATAAAATGTACAACATCTTCACAGACTGACTTTCCTGATTTCTCTAGCCTAAAATACCAAATAATAACCTTACATAAAATATAGGAAGCTAATTAATAAAACCTCAAGAGATCATTAAACGAAAGATTCTGAAAACACTAGATAGGATTAAATGGGATCATAGTTTAGACTCTCTCCCTAGAGGACAATGTAATTTGTCCAGTGCAACTAAAGGATTTCATACCTCATGAAGCAACCTCATAAAAAGAAAAAGGGAAACAAAAATGGAAATTTTTATAGCATTGTACTATTTTGCTGTAAATATTGATAACCAGTCATTGTAACGAATCCCTAAAACTAGATAATTAGCTCAAATCCTGACTATAAACAATCATTAAAGCACTTTAGTATATATTTTTATTTGTTTTTGTTTTTCATTTTAAATTTTTATTTTATGTTTTAAAAAAAATGTCTTTTATTATTTTTACATACCAATCCCAGTTCCCACTCTGTCCCCACCTCCTATTCCCTCCACCTTCCCACATCCCAACTGCATCCAATCATCAGAGAAGGTAAGGCACATTACTTTGGGTAAGATCCAAGACCATCCCTACTATATCTAGGTTGAGCAAGGTATCCATCTAAAGAAAATTGGTTCTCAAACAGCCAGTACAATCAATAGGGATAAATCCTGGTGCCACTGTAAGTGGCCCCACAGTCTGCCCCAGCCATACAACCATTCCCAACAATCCAAGGGCCTAGTTTGTTCCAATGATGGTTCTTTTCCTGTCTAGCTGGAGTTGGCGAGCTTCCATTAGCTCAGGTAAACTGTTTCAGTGGGTGTTTGCATCATGATCTTGACCTCTTTATTGATATTCTCACTTCTCCCACTCTTCAACTGGACTTCGGGAGCTCAGCCCAGTACTCTGCTGTGGGTCTGTTTCCATCAGTTGCTGGATGAAGGTCCTATGGTTATGTTTAAGATATTCATCAGGGCTGAGAGATGTCTCAATGGTTAAGAGCACTGACTATTCTTCCAGATGTTCTGAGTTCAATTCCCAGCAACCACATGATGGCTCATAAGATCTGGTGCCCTCTTCTCGCCTTCAGGGACACATGTAGGCAGATACTGTAAACATAATTAATAAAGCTTTTAAAAAAAATTAAAAATATATTTATCAATCTGAAAATAGGTCTAGGTGAGTCTGGGACCTCCTAGGATATAGACCTGAGCCAGGATCTCTGCCAGAATTGGCCCAAGGGAACAAACTCAGCAGAAAGAATCCCAAGCAAGCAGTTTCTGTGGGAGCAGGCCCAAATGAACCCTGGTATTGCAGAGCAAACCCCAGGAACACCAAGCAACCTCCAGGAACATGTATTGACCAATGGGGTAACTAGAACCAAGGCCCTGACTGCACCACAAGGAACCACCTTCTGGGCCTTGGATCCACTAGCACCTGGAAGATTGATCACCAGAGTCACAGACAGCCCAAAGTACACCAATCAGAGGAAAAGATGGGTAGACAAGGTCAGAACACATGCAATACCACAAAGAGCAACACGATGACAGTAAAACTAGTGACCCTACAACAGCAAGACTGCAGCAACCAAATATAGATGAAGCAGAAGAAAATGACCTAAAAAATCACTTTAGGACAATGTCTGAGGCCCTTAAAAAGGAAATGAAAAATTACATCAAAGAAACGGGGGGGGGGCAAACAAAAAAATTGGAAGAAATCAACAAATACGTTAAAGAAAACCATGAAAAAGTAATCAGACATATGAAAGAAACTATTCAAGACTTGAAAACTGAAATAGAGATTATAAAGAAAACACAAGCCAAGGGGATTATAGAAACAGAAATCATGAGGAAATGATCAGGAACCACAAATGCAAGCATAAAGAGCTGAATACAAGAGATGGAAGAGAGAATCTCAAGCACTAAAGATACAATAGAGGAGCTGGGCGATGGTGGCGCATGCCTTTAATCCCAGCACTTGGGAGGCAGAGGCAGGCAGATCTCTGTGAGTTCGAGACCAGCCTGGTCTACAAGAGCTAGTTCCAGGACAGGCTTCAAAATCACAGAGAAACCTTGTTTCGAAAAACTAAAAAAAAAAAAAAGATACAATAGAGGAAATAGACTCATCAATCAATGAAAACATTAATCTAATTACAGCTTAACACAAAATATACAGGAAATATGGAACACTATTTAAAGACCAAACATAAGAATAATAGGGATAGAAGGAGAAGTTCAACTAAAAAGCACAGAAAATATGTTTAACAAAATCAAAGAAGAAAATTTTCCCAACCTAGAGAAAATTATGTCTATAAAGATACAAGATGCTTACAGAACACCAAATAGACTGGATCAAAAAAAAAGTCCCCTTGCCACATAATAAACAAAACAGTAATCATAAAGAATAAAAAAAGAATATCAAGAGCTGCAAAGGAAAAAGGCAAAGTAATATATAAAAGTAGACCTATCAGAATTACACCTGACTTCTCAGTGGAAACAATGAAAGCCGGAAGGTCCTGGTCAAGCATTATGCAGACATTAACAGACCATGGATGCCAGCCCAGACTACTAAACCCAGCAAAACTTTCAATCACCATAGATGGACAAAACAAAATATTCGATGAAAAAAACAAGATTTAAGCCACAATCCAGTCCTACAAAAATTACGAGAAGGAAGACTCCTAACCAAGAAAGTTGGCTACATCAACAAAAACAGACAATAGATGATCTCACAGCAACAATTCTCAAAGAATGAAAAAACACACAAAATAACATCACCTACAACAAAAACTAAATGAACAGGAGATAGCAATCACTGGTAATTAATATTCCTTAATATAAATGAACTCAACTCACCTACAAAAAGATACGGGATAACAGAATCCATCTTTCTACTGCATACAAGAAACACACCTCAACCTCAAAGACATCCTCTCAGAGTAAAGGGTTGGGTAAAAATTTTCCAATCAAATGGACCTAAAAAGCAAGCTTGTGTAGCTATCCTAATATTTAACAAAATAGACTTCAAACTAAAATCAATCAAAAGAGGGGGAAAAAATGACATTTCATATTAGTCACAGGAAAAATCCATCAAGAGGATATCTCAATACTGAACATCTATGCCCCGAATACAAGGGCACCATCATGTGTAAGAGAAACGCTGCTAAAGCTTACATTACACATTAAACCCCACACACTAACAGTGGCAGACTTCAATACTCTATTCTTGCTGGGTTCTTTGGCAGAAAGGTCAGGGGCAGAGCTGGAACCTCGGACTCTCCCTAGGGCTGAGTAGGATGGTGAGCATTCAGTGGTCCTGCCACCCTTCCCTACCACTTTGGCCACAGAGGGGGCGGAGGCAGGGGTGGAGAAACACACCCACTGAGTCAGGAGTCCCTTGAAGCAGGATCTCGTTTAATGGTATCAAGCAAAAACTCATATAGGGATGTGATGGGGGTGGAGAAGCCTGGAATGGACCAAGGCAGAATAAGGGCCAATAATATTCTGCCACATTATCAGTGGCTGGGCAAAGGCGGACCTAGGTTGGGTAGACAGAGACAGGACTCCAAACTCAAGCTAGAATCATGAATTTACACTAGGCCTCACCAAACCCAAGTTAAGCCAAGAAAGTTACACTGGGCCTCACACTCAGGCCTCATGAAGCCCAACATACTCTTACCACTGGACAGATCTGTCAGACAAAAAAATTAACAGAGAAATAAGGGAACTAACAGATGTTATGACTCAACTGGACATAAAAGAATATACTTCCTTTTCAGCACCTCATAGAACCTACTCAAAAATTGACCACATTATATGTAACAAAACAAGCTTCAACAGATACAAAAAAAATGAAATAACCCCATGTATCTTGTTGGATCACTATGGTTTAAAATTAGAATTTAACAGCAATGCTATTACCAGAAAGCCCAAAAACACATGGATATTAAACAATGCTCACCTGAATCATCAATGGGTCAAGGAAGAAATAAAGGGACAAACTAAAACCTTCCTAAAATTCAATGAAAATGGCCACAAAACACACTCAAATTTGTAGAACACTATAAAAGCAGTGTTAAGAAAAAAGTTCATAACACTAAATGCCTACATAAAGAAGCTGGGAAAATCCCACACTAAGTAAAATAACAGAGCATTTGAAAACTTTAGAACAAAAAGAAGTAAACTCACCCAAGGAGAACTAGATGGCAGGAAATAATCAAACTGAGAGCTGAAATCAACAAAATAGAAAAAAAATACAAAGAAGCAATGAGACAAAAAGTTGGTTCTTTGAGAAAATCAACAAAATAGACAAACCTTTATCCAAACTAACCTAACGGCAAAGAGAGAGAATATTCAAATTAACAAAATCAGAAATTAAAAGTGGGACATAACAACAGACATGAAAAAAATCCAGAGAATCATAAGGTCATGTTTCGAAAACCTGTAGTCCACAAACTTGGGAAACTTAAAGGAAAAGGACAGCTTTCTGGATAAATATCACTTACCAAAATTAAAATAAGACCAGATACACAAATTAAACAGACCTATAACTGCTAAAGAAATAAACAGTCATCAAAATCTCCCAACCAAAAAAGAACCAGGAACAGATGGATTTACCTCAGAATTCCACAAGATTTTCAAAGAATAATACCAATACTCTTCAAATTATTCCACACAATAGAAACAGAAGGAACATTGCCAAACTCTTTTTATGAGGCTGCAATTAGCCTGATACTCAAGTCACATAAAGACATTACTAAGAAAGAGAATTACAAACCAATCTCACTCATGAACATTAATACAAAAATAAATAAAAATATCTGCAAATTGAATCCAAGAACACATCAGAAACATCATTCACTGTGATCAAGTGATCAAGTCGGCTTCATTCCAGAGATGCATGGAAAATCTATCAGCGTAATCCACCATATAAACAAGCTAAAAAATAAAAACCATATGATCATCTCATTAGATGCCAAAAAAGCTTTTGACAAAATAAAACATCCCTTTATGATACAGGTCTTGGAGAAAGTAGGGATACAAAAAACATGCCTAAATATAGTAAAGGAAATATACAGCAAGCCAACAGCCAACATCAAACTAAATGGAGAGAAACTCCCAGTGATTCCACTGAAATCAGGAACAAGACAAGGTTGTCCACTCTCTCCATATGTATTCAATATAGTTCTTGAGGTCCTGGCTAGAGCAATAAGACAACAAAAAAAATCAAGAAAATACAAATTGGGAGAGAAAGAAGTTGAACTCTCACTGTTTGCTAATGATATGATAGTTTACATGAGTGACCCCAAAAATTCTACCAAGGAACTTCTTCAACTCGTGAACACTTTCAGTAATGTAGCAGGATATAAGACTAACTCAAAAAATCAGTATCCCTCCTTTACACAGATGATAAATGGACTGAGAAAGAAATCAGAGATACATCACCTTTCACAATACCCACAAACAGCATAAAATATCTTGGAATAACTCTAACCAAACAGGTGGAAGACCTGTATGACAAGAACTTTAAATCTTTGGAGAAAGAAATTGAAGAAGACACCAGAAAGTGAAAAGATCTCCCATGCTCTTGGGTAGGTAGAATTAACATAGTAAAAATGGCAATCACACCAAAAGCAATCTACAGATTCAATGCAATGCCCATCAAATCCCAGAAAAATTCTTCACAGACCTCGAAAGAACAGTTCTCAACTTCATATGGAAAAGAAAAAACACAGGATAAATAAACAATCGGTACAATAAAAGAACTTCTGAAGGCATCACAATCCCTGACTTCAAGCACTACTACAGAGCTACAGTAATGAAAACAGCATGTATTGGTATAAAAATGGACAGGAGGAACAATGGAACCAAATCAAAGACCTGGATATTAATACACACCTTCGAACATCTGATTTTTTTGACAAAGAAGCAAAAAATACTGAATGAAAAAACAAAAGCATATTAACAAATGGTGCTGGCATAACTGGATATCAACATATAGAAGAATGAAAATAGAACCATATATATCACCATGCACAAAACTCAAGTCCAAATGGATCAAAGACCTCAACATAAAGTCAGCCACACTGAACCTCATAGAAGAGAAAGTGGGAAGTATACTTGACCACATTGGCACAGGAGACCATCTCCTAAATATAACCCCAGTAGCACAGACACTGAGAGAAACAATTAATAAATGGGACCTCCTGAAACTGAAAAGCTTCTGTAAAGCAAAGGACACAGTCAGCAAGACAAAACAGCAGTCTACAGAATGGGAAAATATCTTCACCAACCTCACATCAGACAGAGGGCTGATCTCCAAAATATACAAAGAACTCAAGAAATTGGCCATTAAAAGAACAAATAATTCAATAGTAAAATAGAGTACAGAACTAAACAGAGAACTTACAACAGAGTAATCCAAAATGGCTGAAAGACACTTAAGGAAATGCTTAATATCCTTAGCCATCAGAGAAATGCAAATCAAAAAAAAAAAACTCTGAGATTTCATCTTACACCTGTAAGGATGGCCAAAATAAAAAACACTGATGACAACTTATGCTGGAGAGGTTGTGGGGTAAAGGACACACTTCTGCATTGCTGGTGAGAGTGAAAGCTGGTACAGCCCCTTTGGATGTCCGTATGGTGATTTGTCAGAAAATTTGAAAACAAACTTTCTCAAGACCCAGCAATACCACTTTGGGGTATATACCCAAAAGATGTTCAATCATGCCACAAGGAAATGTGTTCAACCTATGTTCATAGCAGCATTACTTGTCATAGCCAGAACCAGGAAACAACCAAAATGTCCCTCAACCAAAGAATGGATAAGGAAAATGTGATGCATTTATACAATGGAATACTACACAGCAGAAAAAAATGATGACATTGAGATTTACAGGCAAATGGATGGATCTAGAAAACATCATATTGAGTGAGGTAACCCAGACCCAGAAAGACAAATATCATATGTACTCTCTTATAAGTGGCTTTTAGACATAAAGCAAAGAAAACGAGCCTACAAATCATAGTCCCAGAGAACCTAGACAACAATGAGGACCCCAAGAGAGACATACATGGATCTAATCTACATGGGAAATAGAAGACAAGATCTTTGAGTAAATTGGGAGTATGGGGACAATGGGAAAGGGTTGAAGGGGAGGGAAGGGAAGAGGAAGAGAGGAAACAGAGAAAATGTTTGGCTCAATAAAATCAATAAAAAATTATGATATAAAAAAGATAGGGCAAGGCCAGGTCAGGCACCCTTTCATCCTTTGCTTAAGGTCTTAACTAGGGTCATCCTTGTGGATTCCTGGGAATTTCGCTAGTTCCAGATTTCTTGCTGGCCCCATAATGGCTCCCTCAATCAAAATAACTTTTTCCTTGCTCTCATCTCTGTCTTTTCTCCATCTTGACTATACCGTACCCTCAAGTTCTCCTCCCTCCTCCCCTTCTTTCCTCTTCTTCCCCTTCTGCATTCCCTTTCCTCCCACCACCATGCTTCCAATTTTTTAGGTGATCTTATCTATGTCCCCTTTCCACTTAGATCTATATTTGTTTATTTTAGGGTTCACCTTGTTAATTAGCTTCTCTAGGGTCATAAACTATAGGCTCATTATCCTTTTCCTTACAGCTAGTACCAGCTCATGAGTTGTACATACCATGTTCATCTTTCTATGTCTGGATTACCTCACTCTGGATGTTTTTTTTTCTAGTATCATTCAATTTCATGCGAATTTCAAGATGTCAATGTTCTTTTTTTTTATAGAGAAAAGGAAAAAAAGTTTCCAGCCTCCCATTTCCCTCCCCCTCCTCCCACCCTTCTCCCCTCCACCCACTGTTCTCCCCCTCCCTCTCCAGTCCAAAGAGCAGTCCGGGTTCCCTGCCCTGTGGAAAGTCCAAGGTCCTCCCGCCTCTGTCCATATCTAGGAAGGTGAACATCCAAACTACCATGGAATAGTACACCATTGTGTAAATATACCACATTTTCTTTTTTTTTATTTTATTTATTTATTTTTTCTTTTTTCACATTTTCTTTATTCATTCTTCAGATGAGGGTTATCTAGGTGGTTTCCAGGTTCTGGCTATTATAAATAATGCTGCTATGAATATAGTTGAACAAATGTCTTTGTAGTATTATTGAGCATCCTTTGGGTATTTGCCCAAGAGAGATATTGCTGGGTCCTGAGGTAGGTTGATTCCCAATTTTCTAAGAAACTGCAATACCTATTTCCAGAGTAGTTATACAAGTTTGCATTCCCACCAGAAATGAAGGAATGTTCCCCTTACTTCACATTTTTTCCAGCATAAGCTATCATTGGTGTTTTTAATTAGCCATTCTGATTAGTGTAAGGTATTATCTCAGAGTCATTTTGATTTACAGTTCCCTGATGGCCAAGGATGTTGAACATTTCCTTATGTGTCTTTTAGCTTTTTAAGATTCTTCTGTTGAGAGTTCTGTTTAGATCTGTACCCCAATTTCTAATTGGATTATCTGGTATTTTGATGTCTAATTTCTTGAGTTCTTTACATATTTTGGCTATTAGTCCTCTGTCTGATGTGGGATTGGTGAAGATCTTTTTCAACTCAGTAAGCTGCCTTTTTGTCTTATTGACTGTTTCCTTTGTTTAAAAAAAAGCTTCTCAGTTTCAGAAAGTCCCATTTGTTTACTTCAGTGTCTTTGCTACTGGTATTATATTGTTATATTTAGGAAGTAGTCTCCTGTGCCCATGCATTGCTACTGGTATTATATTGTTATATTTAGGAAGTAGTCTCCTGTGCCCATGCATTGAAGGCTGCTTTCCACTTTTTCTTCTGTCAGGTTCAGGATGGTCAGATTTATATGGAGGTATATAATCCATTTTATCCGTTTTATTCATGGGGATAAATATGGATCTATTTGCATTCTTCTACATGTTGACATCCAATCATGGCAGCACCATTTGTTTCATTTTTACATTGCATAATTTTATCTTCTTTGTAAAAAAATCAGGTGACCATAGGTGTGCAGATTAATATCCAAATCTTAAATTCAATTCCATTGGTCAATTTTTCTGTTTTTATGCCAATACCACGCTGTTTTCATTACTGTGGCTCTATAATAGAACTTGATGTCAGGGATGGTGATACCTCATAATCTACATTATTGTACAGGATTGTTTTGGCCATCCTGGGTTTTTGTATTTTCATATGAAGTTGAGTATTGTTATTTCAAGGTCTGTAAAGAGTTCTGTTGGGATTTTGATGGGGATTGCATTGAATCTATAGATTACTTTTGGTAGGATTGCCATTTTTATTATGTTGATCCTACCTATCCAGAGCATGGGAAATCTTTCCATTTTCTGGTATCTTCTTCAGTTACTTTCTTCAAAAACTTAAAGTTCTTGTCAAACGGGTCTTTCACTTCTTTGGCTAGTGTTACCCCCAAGATATTTTATGTTATTTGTAACTACTGTGAAGGGTGATGTTTCTCTGATTTCTTTCTCAGCTTCTTTATTATTAGTATATGAGAGGGCTACTGATTTTTCTTTTTGCTAGTGGTTTTTTAAATTGATCTTTTATCCTGACACATTATTGAAGGTATATATCAGCTGTCAGAGTTCCTTTGAGGAATCCTTGGAGTCACTTATATTTACTATCATATCATCTGAAAATAGCAAAAGTTTGACTTCTTTCTTTCCAATGTGAATCCCTTTGATTTCTGTCTGTTGTCTTATTGCTCTAGCCTGAACTTCAAGAACTATGTTGAATAGACATAAAGAGAGTGGACAACTTTGTCTTGTTCCTGAATTTAGTGGAATTGCATTGAGTTTCTCTCCATTTATTTTGATGTTGGCTGTCA
The DNA here is from genome assembly GCA_028537955.1 of Microtus californicus. Lineage (NCBI taxonomy): Eukaryota > Metazoa > Chordata > Mammalia > Rodentia > Cricetidae > Microtus > Microtus californicus. The sequence continues at coordinate 21,730 of JAQJZF010000179.1, forward strand.
ACATGCTGTATATTTCTTTTTTATTTTTAGATATCTTCATTGAATCCCTGATCTCTCCAGAACCTTTATCATGAAGGCATCTTGGACATTATTGAATTTTTTTCAGCATCTAATGAGATGATAATATGTTTTTTTTCAGTTTATTTATATGGTGGATTGCATATATGGACAGATTTTCATATGTTGAACCATTCCTGTATCTCTAGGATGAAGCTGACTTGATCATGGTTGATGATTTTTTATGTGTTCTTGGATTTGGTTTGCTAGGATTTTATTAAGTATTTTTGCATCTATGTTCATGAATGAGATTGGTCTGTAATTCTGTTTCTTTGTTGAGTCTTTGTGTGGTTTCAGTATCAGGGTAACTGCAACCTCATAAAAAAGAGTTCGGGAATCTTCCTTCTATTTCTATTATGTGTAACACTTTGAGAAGTATAGGTATTAATTATTCTTTGAAGTTCTGGTAGAATTCTGCACTGAAATCATCGGTACCCAGGCTATTTTTGGTTGAGTGGCTTTTGATGACTGCTTCTATTTCCTTGCAGGTCTATTTAAATTGTTCACATGGTCTTATACTAAATGGTATGTGGTATAAGAAAATTGTCCATTTTTTATATGTTTTCCAATTTTGTTGAGTACATGTTTTTGTAGTATGACCTAATAATTCTCTGGACTTCCTCAGTATCTGTTTTTATGTCCCCTTTTGTATTTCTGATTTTGTTAATTTGGATGATCTGTCTCTGCCTTTTGATTAGTTTGTATAAGTTTTTGTCTGTCTTGTTTATTTTCTCAAAGAGCCAGCTTTTTGTTTCTTTGATTCTTTGTATTAGTTTCTTTGTTTCTATTTTTATTGATTTAGACCTTCAATTTGATGCTTTTCTGTCATCTACTCCTCCTGGGTGAGTCTGCTTCTTTTTGTTCTAGAGTTTTCAGGTGTGCTGTTAAGTCACGAGTGTGAGATTTCTCCCCTTTCTTTAGCGCTTAGTGCTATGAACTTTCTTCTTAGCACTGCTTTCATAATGTCCCATAGGTGGTGTCGGTACATTGTGCCTTCATTTTTGCTGAATTCTAGGAAGTCTTTAATTACTTTCTTTATTTCTCACTTGACCCAAGCATGGTGCATTTGAGCATTGTACAAGTTCCATGAGTTTTTAGGCTTTCTGAGAATAGTATTGTTGTTAAATTCTAACTTTAATTTGGTGATCTGATAAGACACAATGGGTTACTTCAATTATTTTTTTATTTGTGGAGGTTTGCTTTGTTTCTGAGTATGTGGTCAGTTTTGGAGAAGGTTCCATGAGGTGCTGAGAAGAAAGTATAGCCTTTTGTTTTGGGGTGGAATGTTCTATATATGTCTGTTAAGTGTATTTGATTGAAAGTATGAGTCTCCACAGAGCAGCAAAAATAGGGGAAACATAATTGATTTCTGCACACCTAAAGATATTCATATCTATGGTCCACAAACACCTTTCAAATGCTTCTGCAAATAAAAAGAATACACTTTACTTATGATACACTCTTCTGAACAGGCAGTTCACAGGTATACCATACTACATTCAGAGTAGCAAGAAACACAGCAAAATTAAATGTCATTACCTGTATCATTTTAGTAAGAACAAAAGTTATAAAAAAAATAAAATATGAAAGCTAAAAATTTTAATTTTAGAATTAGCAATTACTATAGGAATAGAGTAGCATTATGGGATGTTTCAGTACCTATAATTCTATCCAACTGTTCTGGTCATTTGTGAGTATTTCTTTCAATCATTTACTAAATGCTTGCAGATTGTTCCTATAACAAGAATGATAGGGTCCTTCCTGGTCTTTCCTCATGAGCATAGAGCTCAGTAGAAACAGGAGCTTGGAAAATTATTGCCAAACTAATGAATTAATGAGTGATTTTTCTGGGGATTGGAAGCTGACTGTGTACAATCAATTGTGGATTGTTTTGTTAGTTCCTGGGGAGAGGTCAGAGTCTCAACACTGAGCAAACATTAATCACTCTGTAACTTCCTCTCGCGGGACAGCACGACAGAGAAAAGGAACAGTTCCTGGTAACATGGCTGTGGCTTTGCCTTGCTAGAAACAATGTAACTGATTTCTTTACTTCTCTATTCTTTGTCTGCTAATCATCCGGGCCTAAAATGTCTCTGCCTTTAAGATATTGACTGAATGCTAATAAATGGGAGGTTGAGCTCAAAATAAAAAAAAGAATTAGCAAATGCAACTGAATATTCAAAGTCACAGGATACCTAACAGAAGCAGAGATCATTTGATGGGGGAGAGTCTTCTGTTTTGTGTTAATTTCATTGGTTAAATAAAGAAACTGCCTTGACCCTGATAGGACAGAAAATTAGGTAGGTGGAGTAAACAGAACAGAATTCTGGGAGGAAGAGGAAGTGAGCTCATATGCCTTAGCTCTGCTCTCTGGAGCAGACGCGATGAAGCTCCGACCCAGGATGGACGTAGGCTAGAATCTTCCCGGTAAGTGCACCTCGGTGCTACACACATTAATAGAAATGGGCCAGGCAGTGTTTAAATGAATACAGTTTGTGTGTTGTTATTTCGAGGCATAAGATAGCCAGGCGGCTGGGAGCAGGGCAGCAGGAATGCAACCCGCAGCGCCTCACTACAATCATTGGCTACCATTGTTGAGTTTTAGAATAATTTCTAATATAGAGTGTTTGAATCTATTCTCATATTTTAAGTTAAAACATCCCTCATAAAGGCAAAGCTGCTTTGATAAGAATGTTTCAATCATTTCCCTTGTCATTTTAGTAGGGAAAGGTTTCCTGTACTGTATATTGTTCAGAACCTTCCTTGTGCTTTACATTTGTAAGTATTTCTCTTTTATAATGTACATAGCTGCACTTTCTTTCTGCAGCTTTTCAGATGGTACAAGGAATTGGCTGAGAGCTAGAAAGAACACATCATTTTCAGTTAGGGGATTATACACTAGTGTTCAGGTAGAACAGTAATAACGAATAAGAACATGAAAGTCTACCAAAACTAATGAACTCTAAAACAAAACGGCTACTGTCACTGCCCTTCTTGTCCTCCATACCTACATGGTAAGATCCTGTTGTTGAAGACATCACATACTTTGATTGCAGAGTATTGAGGAATCAATCTTGAATCAAAAAAAAAAAACCACTCCTGATACCTAAATTCTACAATGCCAAAAGGTGCAATGTAGGCCAATGCAGGAAAATAACAATAATCTTACCCAGTGCTGGATCTTGCATATTGCAATAATGACCTGCGAGGCACTGGTGCCGTGGTGCCATAACTGTTATATGGGTAAATTAATGGCTTTCTAGTGAAGAGTTCCACAACAGGAATTCACATACATGCAAGACTGTATAATCCTAGTCAAAAAGCTCATGCCTGGAGAACTCATGTGTCCTGGAGTATGGCCTACTACTTTTATTTTATCAATACTTATGTCATTGTGTTGCCTTCTAGATAGTTAAGTCTATGTCCACATGATGGGAAAACTCTGTCAATCAATCACATTTAATTAAGGCATGGTGACCTGGACCGCAGGGAGAAAAACTGGGAGGACCCAGATGCATGCCCTCTCTGCACGGTGCCTGCTGGACAGATAGGACGTCGGACCTCCCACCCTTGCAGCGTGATTTTCCCCTTTTTAACCATTAAAATATAGCTATTATTCTTGAGCTGGCCTGGTTATTTATTGTACCAACCTAATTTGCAACATCCACAGATCTAGAATTTTCTCAAACATGGTCAGAGAAGCTTCTAATTGCGGTGGGTAAAAGTCAGTTATGAGATACATGATTGTGGAAGTGATGACAATAAGGCACAAAGAGCTCAGCTGTAAATGAAGTATCTTTATCAATATCCACCACACTGCCAAGGTCCCAAGAAGACTGTGGAGGAGGAGGCAGAAAGAATGTAAGGTCCATCCAAAGGCTGTGGAAGAGTGCAATGGAATGCAGTCTTCTGGACAGGATGTAACGACCACACTCATAAACTCACAACAGCTGTAATTACTTGCATATGATGTACACAAAAGCAAGCCAATCAAACTTCAACCATAGATGTGCCTTTCAAGCCCCACTCATTTCTGAGAAGCTATTGCCATTAGTAGCTCCTTGGGAAAGTAGAAGCATTCTTCTTTGAGAATGTTCCCACTGGGAGGTTTTCCATGCTTCAGGGAATGACCCTAGACCTATACATATGGACAGCACTAACAAAACTGAGTAGGCTATCAAAAAAAAAGACATGAAGTTTTGAGGGGAACCTCTTGGAAAGTTGAAGGATGGAAACAAAAAAATAGTGATGATCTTTGTTAATTGAATACATGTGTGAAATTCTCAAGAATATAGAAAAATTAAAGGTTGAAAAGAAAAACAAATATCCTTAGTAAGTACTGCCAGACTTTCTTTTATGTGATTTTAAAAGCCTAATTTTCTTGGTTCTAAATGTCTTAGTATAGGCTTCCAGCTTCCTTACATCTAAGAGTTTATATTTTAAAAATTCCTTGGGAATTGAGGATTGTGATTACTATAATCTTTAACTTGCACATGTAATTCCCTCTGTGTTCAGAAGGGATTATCTCACCTTCCTAAGTAGAAAAAAATAGATTAAATTTTGATCTATATAAACATAGTGTAGAAAGGCAGATTTTCACTGAGATGGTCCTAATGTGCTTCTATGTGCACAACACAAGCACTTAGGAGATCTTTCGATAACTCAGTAGCTGTCTGAATACTCCCTTCATTGACATCTTCATTTCTTGGTTCCTGAATGTTTAGATCACAGAATTCAGAAAGGGAGTGAAAACTGCATCAAATATGACCAGAAATTTATCCAGGTGTATTGAGGGAGAAGGCCAGGTATAGACAAATATCAGAGGACTGAAGAATAATACCACCACAGAGATGTGAGCTGAGAGTGTGGACAGAGCTTTAGCGGAACCATTTGATGAGTGTTTTTGTACAGTGATTATGATGACAATATAGGAAATGATCAGTATGATGAAGGAGCCCACAGAGATGAATCCACTGTTTGCTGTGACCATGAATTCCAGTTTATGGGTGTCTGTGCAGGCAAGTTTGATGAACCGGGGAAGGTCACAATAGAAGCTGTCCATCATGTTTGGTCCACAGAAAGGTAAATTGACTACAAAAGCCAGTTGAACAACAGAGTGTGTAAGGCCAACTACCCAGGCAGTTACTACAAAGAAAAGACACATTTTTGGGCCCATAATGGTCAAATAACGGAGAGGTTTACATATGGCTACATATCTATCAAAAGCCATGGCTATGAGCAGCACCATCTCCACACCACCAATGACATGGATGGAGAAGATCTGAATGACACAAGCCCTAAAAGAGATGACTTTGCGCTTTCTGAACAAATCATAAATCATCTTGGGAGAAGTGACACAAGAAACACCTAAGTCAATAAAGGAGAGGTTGGTCAATAGAAAGTACATGGGAGTGTGTAAGTGAGGATCTGAAACCATGGTAAAAATGATGAGGGAGTTTCCCATCATGCTTGCTACATAAAACATGGAGGAGAATACAAAGATAAGAAGCTGAATGTCCCAGGAGTTAGTGAGTCCAAGAAATACAAACTCCAACACCACAGAGTGATTTGCTCCTTTCATAAGCATGTGTGTGTCAGTGCTACCTAGAGAAGGAAACAGGAAAAACTGTAAGTTGTATTAATAGACTATAGTAAGAAAAGTTATGGAAGTCTGTTTGTAATCTAACATTAAAATCAAATTAAAGGCAAACATATATTAAAGGCACTTAATATCAAGGAGTGAATTTTAAAATAGAAGTGAAATATTACTTCATGCTAGTTAAAAGTTTTGTCAAAAAGTCAAAAATAGTTCAGAGTAGTTATGAAAAATAGATCTATTTTTAAGTTATTGATAAGCACATAAAGTAGTGCAACATTACAAAAGAAAAGAATAATCTCTCTCAAATTTTGAAAATATGATTTTATGTAGCTCAGGAGTAAAGGACTCGCTTACTAAAGTTTTGGGGGAAAAAAGAAGAAAGAAAGGAGAAAGAAAAAGAGGGAGGGAAAAGTGAGGAAGGAGAAGATTAAATTAGAACTAACTACTTTATGATTAAACAGGATTCCTTTTGCACAATCTGTACAGCCTGAGGAAATTCCACCATCATATACAAATCATTCTTCCCATTATCCTTGCAACATCACTTACAATAATCAATATAGAAAAAATCTAAATTTTCATTGGCAGTTGCCTGGATAGTATGCAAACACACACTGGCATACAGGCACAACAGAATATTCATCAGTTTTTTAAAAAAAGGGAATACTGTTCTGTAATAATATGCAGGATCCTAGAGGTCACTGTTATACCTAAAATTAAAGAGATGTAAAAAGATCAATACAGACAATCCCACAAATATATAGAATCCAAAGAAGGTATGTTCATAAGAGCAGTGAATGCAGGAATGAACCATATAGAAATAAAGATGATTGGAAAATGGAAAGAGAAGACAATGTCCAAAAGACGTGGATATTGTGCTAGGATGATCTGTTTCTGGAGCTCCATCATGCATCATCCTGACTCTGGTTGACCGGAGAGCTGTGCTGCATGCTTGAAAATGCCAAGAGGAGGTTGTCAGTGTTCTCACAGGAAATAAATGTGTGATGTGACCAAGTAGTTTGATTTAATTGTTTCATAAGACACACATATGTCAAAGCCTCACACTGGATTCTCTAATGAAAAACAAGATGTATTCATTAGTTAGTTATATCTTAATAAAACAGGAGAGGAAAAAGCACCTACAACACCTAGGGATTGTGAAAAAGTGATCACACGGGAAGCTGGTGGCACCAGCTTGTATAGTGATACCATATTCTTTCTCTGAATTTCATTTCAGTTTTTTTTATTGAAAAAAAATTTCTGCCTCCTCCCAGCCTCCCACTCCTCTCCCCTCCTCCACTCCTCCCCCCTCCCCCCCTCCTCCCTTCTCCCCTCACTCCCCTCCCCCTCCCTCTCCAGTCCTAAGAGCAGCCAGGGTTCCCTGCCAGGCGGAAAGTCCAAAGTCCTCCACCCTCCATCCCGGTCCAGGAAGGTGAACATCCACACTGGCCAGGCTCATAATTGGTTTCTAGCCATAAATAAGGGTCACGGAGACTACAATTGATGAACCTAAAGAAGCTAATTAAGGTGAACCCAAGGAGAAACATATAGTTATCCTCTTGGCTATGGGAAGTAGACAAAATTGCCGGGGAGAAAATTGGGATCTTGGGGGTGGGGTGGGATGGGGGTAAGGGCAGATGGGGAGAGAAAAGTGAGAAGGGGAGGATGGGGGGAACTTGGGGAAAAAGGAGGACTGGGACAAAGGAAGGTTGGATAGGGGAGCACAGAAGCACAATTCTTAGTTAAGGGAGCCACCTTAGGGTTGGCAAGAGACTTGAACCTAGAGTGGCTCCCAGGAGCCCATGGTGATGTCCCCAGTTAGTCCCTTGGGCAGCTGAGGATAGGGAACCTGAAACGACCCTATCCTACAGCAATACTGACAAATATCTTGCATATCACCATAGAACCTTCATCTGGTGATGGATGGAGATAGAGACAGAGACCCACACTGGAGCACTGGACTGAGCTCCCAAGGTCCCAATGAGGAGCAGAAGGAGGGAGAAGATGAGCAAGGAAGTCAGGACCACGAGGGGTGCACCCACCCAGTGAGACAATGGGGCTGATCTATTGGGAGCTCACCAAGGCCAGCTGGACTGTGACTGAAAAAGCATGGGATAAAACCGGACTCTCTGAACAAGGTGAACAATGAGGGCTGATGAGAAGCCAAGGACAATGGCACGGGGTTTTGATCCTACTTCATGCTCTGGCTTTGTGGGAGCCTAGCCAGTTTGGATGTTCACCTTCCTAGACATGGACGGAGGGGGGCGGACCTTGGACTTTCCACAGGGCAGGGAACCCGGACTGCTCTTTGGACTGGAGAGGGAGGAGGAGAGGAGTGGGGGGGGAGGGGGAGAAGGGAGGGAGGAGGGGGAGGGAAAAGGGAGGCTGGGAGGAGGCGGATACTTTTTTTTTCCTTTTCTCAATAAAAAAAAAAAGGATAAAAATTAAAAAGAAGTCAAAGTTTCACTATGATGAGATAGGATAAGTTTATGTAAGTGACCCCAAAAACTCTATCTGGAAACTCCTATAGTTGATAAACACCTTCAGTAATGTGGAGGGATACAAGATTACCTCTAAAAAAATCAGAAGCCCTACTACATACAAATGATAAATGGGCCAGGAAAGAAATCAGAGAAACATCAGCTTTTAAAATACCCACAAATAACATAAAATATCTTTTGTTAACTCTAGGTAAAAATGTTAAAGGCCTGTATGATAAGAATTTTAAGTCTCTAAGAAAGAAATTGAAGAAGATATCAGGGAGAACTAAACTGAATGCTGAGAGAAAGAAGGAGGCATCTCAAAGATGCTATGTAGCCCCACCGGGAACAGACATGCCAGAATCATTTGAGTAATTGACAGCCATTTGGCAATACACAATGGGTTAAATTAAGTTGTAAGACTTAGCCAATAAGAAGCTAGAGTTAATGGATCAAGCACTGATTTAAATGAGACAGTTTCTGTGTGATTATTTCAGTTCTGGGTAGCCAGGAAAAAACAAGCGCCAACAATCCAGCAACTGATGGAACCAAATGGAGAGATCCACACCCATGCACCAGGCCAAACTCAGAGAATCCAATTGAAGAGAGGGATGAGGGAATATATGGGCAAGAGAGGTCAAGATCATGATAGAGAAATCTACAGAGACCACGCCCGTGGAAATTCCTGAACACTAGACCAATAGCTGTGTAACTGACATGGGACCAAACTAGGCCCTCCCTATGTCAGAGACAGGGATGAAAATTGGACTATATATGAGGCACCTGGCAGTAGGATCAGGATCTATCCCTGGTGCATGAGCAAGCTTATTAGAGCCCATTCCCTATGGTGGGATGCTATGCTCAGCCTTAATGCAGGGTGTGGGGGAGGGGCTTAGTCCTGCCCCAACTTAATGTGCCAGACTTTGTTAACTTCCCATGGGAACCCTTACACATTGGGAGGAGTGGATGGGGTTTGATCTGACAGGGATATTTGGGGTGAGAACTATGGATGGAATAAAAAATGAAATTAAAAAAAATTAAAGAAGGAAAAATGCATAACTTCTTAAAACTTGCTCAAGCCAGATGGTTGCAACACACATCTTTAATCTCTGCACACAGAAAGCAGAGGCAGGCGGATCTCTGAGAGCACCAAGCCAGCCTGGTCTACAGAGTGAGTGCCAGGACAGCCAAAGTTACACTAAGAATCCCTGTCTTAAAAAACCTAAAGAAATAAACAAATAACAAACAAATAAAATAATTGTACAACAAAATGATAATTATGTGTGAAATTGGAAACCTTGCCTGCTACTCAGGGAAGGAAATTCATGTATCTTGAGGAAAAACCAACAACTGCCACTTTATTAAACCAGCGTTACCTCTAACTGCATTCTAAATATTTGTCCTTATACAGATAAGTGACGTCCTTATTCCTCATCAAGGAAGCTCCTCTTTGGAATGGATGGAGACCATTATTGAAGCAAAACAACTCCCACGCTTCAGGTTCAGGAATAATTGTAGAAGAGATCTGAGAGATTGGAATAGTCAGAGGGCAGGGAGTTTGCTATGAGATTGTGACCGCTAGTTATGTCGGAAGTTGTACTCATAAAGTCTCAGCATGATTGTTTAAACATGAAGTGAACAAGTCCAACATCCATGGTAAAATAGATGAGGGAAAGCCCAAGACTCTCATTCCTGCACAGAGAGCTACAGACAGCTTAGGAATGCTGAATTTAGGAATCTTCGCCAAGGAAGAACACATTAATTGGCTGTCCAATACAAATGGTCTGTCCTATAATATTTGTATAAGTATTATGCAGGCTCTTAATTTCATTGACTCTTGGTGGTCATGCTGGGGGCATCTCACAACTCAGGCAAAACAAACCCCTACTTATTCCTTTTGGGATAACCATTGTGTCGTTTGCGTTCTTTCAGATCTTTCTTGTATATTGCAATTATATATATATTTGCCATTACAAAAAATGCAATTCAATTTTCTGTTTATTGTTTCACAGATGTAACAGGGAATAAATCAAGATCCAGGAAACAAAATATAACAAATTCTGATAATGGAAGAGAATTTATGTAAGCAAAAATATTCGGAGTTTGAGCAGGGTTATAAGAACAAATAAAAGATAGTAAAAGAAACAGAGATGTCTAGAATAGTGAGTTCTTACCATAAAAGGGTAACGGAGCTAAGAAAAAAAATAGAGGCTTGAAAAACCACAAGTAAAATGTATAGCTACAGAACAGAGTGAACAACTGGGAACTCTTAGCAAGATTGGCACAGCTACTTCTGCGCCTACCACATTGGAGGACACCCATCAGCCCATTTCCTAGCCCAAGTTTTCCATCACTGGCTTATAAGGAATGAAGTATGTGGGTAGACTAGTTAGTTTCATGTGTTGTGAGCTCATTGTCACATTTCATCTGCTATAAAATTGCCCTGTGCTTGATGAAATATCATTTGAATAACATGGAAATTTATAAATTATTCATTTAATGAACAAATGATAGAACTGGCACTAATCACTCACAGTTTTCTCAGTAAAGGACAACTAACATAAAAATGTACAGTGGCTACTTATGTGAACAAGACTTTATGAATACGGAAGTCATTCAATACTGCAGTTAAGTCTGATCCCAATTAACCTCATGCTGCACCTCAAGCCACTGAGCCAGAAAATGGAAATGAAAATGTCATGTAGTGAAGAGCAAGGATTAACTGTGCTGTGTCTGTCTCAGTGCACGAAATTTGATGATGCAGGTGAGTGTATGTGCCATGTGACTGTCATCACAGTGGCGATGACCTGCAAATGACTGGGACCTGGAGGAAGTAAAGTTTGAGATCTATAAAAGCACAAAAAATCTTCAGGGATGGTTTTACTCCCATATCACAGAGTACTTGTAGCAACACATGCAGTATCTTAGTACCTATCTACCAACTCACAAAGTGAATGTACATATTGCTTCAAAGCCTCCTTTCAAATATTATACAATTTATTCTTGAGTTTTACTGTAACATGGAAATATACCAAGAATAAAGAAATAATAAATATAAATGAATAGAAATTTGATGTATGTGAATAGAGTAATGCTAATCTGACAGAAAAGTCATGTTTACTTAGTTTCTTGCTGGTTTTCCAAAATGGCTTGCAAGTCTTCTACAGCAAACAGTCATCCATTACAACCTTGTGTGTGTTCTCCTGATTTGAATCTCCTTCCACAGCAGAAAAACTCCAAGTGGGTAACACATACAAACAACTGGAGACAAACAAATGCCTCAGTTGACTAAGGCTTTATAAGCAAACCAGCAAAGGCATCCAGAAATTCCTGCATTTGACACAATGTATAGTAAACACACACATATGGGCAACATTGGATGAGTTCAGTATTTTCTTTATATTTTATTGTATTAACATATATATATGTGAATATATTTAAAATTAAAGAAGTAATAAATTAGAAAAGTAATGTGAGGGGTCAGAAATGAATGGAGGGGGGATACAGAAGAATCAAAATTTTTTAATTCAGTATCATGCATAAAATCTTAACATATAAAACAAGTGTAAAAGCAGAGAGGGAGAAATTTCCCTTGTTCTAAAGGCTTAAGTTCCAGAAACGCCAATATAAATATTATTCCTTAGGAATATAAGTTCAAGATTATTATATTTCTTTCTTTATAGATTCATGTGATTCTCTGTTTCAGAAGAGATTGTTAATACAGCCTAAGCAGGGGAGTATAGAGATATGGAGAAGACAAATATACTTAATCTACACGTGTGTGAAAAAATATATACATGCATGCAAATTTTTTCTCATGTTGGTGAACAATAAACTTCTGCATTCATTGAAGACAGTCCACAGCACATTGATTTAAGAAGTTTTCCTATAACTAACTAGATGTCTGCATACTCTCTTCATTGATACCTTCATTTCTTGATTTCTGAATGTGTATATCACAGGATTCAGAAAAGGAGTAACTACTGCATCAAAAATTGCCAGAAATTTATCCAGGTGTATAGAAGGAGAAGGCCAGGTATAAAAGAATATCAAAGGACCAAAGAATAAGACCACCACAGAGATATGAGCTGCAAGTGTGGAGAGAGCTTTAGAGGAAGCACTTGACGAGTGTTTTTGTACAGTGATTATGATGACAATATAGGAAATGATCAGTATGATGAAGGAGCCCACAGAGATGAATCCACTGTTGGCTGTGACCATAAATTCTAGTTTATGGGTGTCTGTGCAGGCAAGTTTGATAAATCGAGGAAGGTCACAGTAGAAGCTGTCCATCACGTTTGGCCCGCAGAAAGGTAAGTCTACTACAAAAGCCAGTTGAATCAGTGAATGAATAAGGCCAACCACCCAGGCAACCAGTAAAAACAGGATGCACATCCTCCTGCTCATAATGGTCAAGTAATGGAGAGGCTTACATATGGCCACATATCTGTCGAAAACCATGGCTATGAGCAGCACCATCTCCATACCTCCAATGACATGAATGAAGAAGATTTGAGTGACACAGCCTCTAAAGGAGATGACTTTGTGTTTTCTGAATAAGTCATAAATCATCTTGGGGGACACAACAGAAGAAACACCCAAGTCGATGAAGGAGAGGTTAGCCAACAGAAAGTACATGGGAGAGTGTAAGCGAGGGTCAGAAGCCACAGCGAACACGATGAGGGAGTTTCCTGTCGTGCTTGCTACATAAAACATGGAGGATAACACAGAGCAATAGTTGAATACTCCAGGAGTTGGTGAGTCCCAGGAACACAACTCTGACACCACGGACTGATTCATTCCTTCCATTGACCTTTTTGTCAGTGCTACCTGAAAGAAGAAACAGGAGAAATGATAAATTATAATTGTATTAAGGTAAAGTCCTGCATATGTGTGTATGTATATATGTATATACACATACATACATACATGTATAAGAGATAAAGACTCGGCTTGTAGCACAATGAAATGAACTACAGATGAGTGTGGCCCTACATTTGATTCTCAATGCCACAAATGTTGAAGAGGTTGTAGAGGTTTTAGGCAGAGAAATAAAGGTTGAAGAGCAATGGAAAAGACTAAAAACTAGAAATATCAGGCTAGAAAGATAGCTTTTTTAGTAAGGGCATTCACTGTGCAATCTTGAGGACCTGTGCTCAGATCCCATTACCCAAACAAGAAGCTAATGTGACTGTGTATGTGTCAACACTGTGGTGAAAAGTGGAAATAAATGATCACTTGAGCTTGGGGACTTCTATACTAGATCCAGGCTCAGCATGAAACCCGTTCAAGGGAATAAAGTGGAGATTGAGAGAGCAGGACCCAGAACATTGTCTTCTGACTTCCAATGGACACAGGTCTGTGTTATTGTGTGTGCACATACATGTACACACACACACACATCAAGTAATACATTCACCCTACTCATATATGTATATAATCATACATACAAAATAATAATAATAAAATTAGTTTTTAAAATTAAATATAGAAATGTTATATTATTTGCAATTCTAATTAGAAGAATGTATATCCAGAAGAAGTAACATTTGCAAATAAAGATTAATATGTATAAATAAGATGTGTTAAATAATAGATGACTTGAAAACACACACGCACGCACACACAGACACTCCGACACACATGGACTATTCTTTCATCCCCTTCCAAGAAAAGGAATCCTATTTTTCTTCTACCATGAATAAGACTAGAAGTCATTGTGCTAACTGGATTAAAGAAACATAGAAAGTCAAATGCTGAAATATCTCAGTTGACATGGATTCTAGAGATTCTACAGTGATAGAAGCAGAAAGTATAATAAAGTATCATGAGTAAATGGGATGGAATAGAAAAGTGAAACTGAGAATATTTATTAAAAGAAAAAATACATAATTAGACAGGATGGGTACTTTCTGGAAATGCATGGCACAGTGAGGTGACTGTTACTAACAGTAGGGCAACATGAAAATTGGTAAGTGCAGAACTTCACCATTCATTTTCTAAATCAGTATGGATGGCAACTATGCTAGTTAGCTTACAACATGCACATGTATTTTACATTTTTATATTTTGTATTTTATATATTCACATATATAAAACATCTCACTGTACACTATAAATATATAAATAATCTATTTGTTAATTGTGTCTTCATAAAACTAGAGGAAGAAAGGTTTCCTATTATGCTCATATAATTTGAATTTGTAGTGACCACTGGCTGGGTCCACAGCAGCACTTACGAACAGTGAAGATCTGGATTCCAGCTCTCACATCCAAGTCGTCATCATTTCCTCAGTTTCCGCTAGGTTGCATCCCATCTCTCCCACCTCTTCAGGGCTCTCGGTCTTCATCCTTGTCCCATGCTGAGCAGCTCTTCCTATTTCAGCCAAAGTAAAGTGCCTACATCACAAGTATGGTCACATCACACCAGTCTCTTAAATTCTCCTGTCTTCATTGCTGAACACACAGCTTGCCATTTTGTCTTGTCTGGCTAGTCAGCTTGGTCTGGGAATGCTGTCTTTGTACCCTGCACATTGGGATTACAGGTAGATCACCATACTCACCCAGCTAGACATCTCCCAACTAGAAGTCCTGGTCTCAGGTCTCCATCTTTGGAGGGCCCGGCCCTATACCCGCCAAACCTTGGCCCCTTCCAGGAGGAGCGGTGTCAAGGCAGCACCAAAACCTTGAGCACTCCCCCAGTCTATTTAAACTCCCCCCCTCGAAAGTGTCGTGTTGTTAAAACCTGGATAGCCTTTAATTTGGCTTGTTGTGATTTGGCTTGATTGGGACTTTTGCGTTGGCAGAGAGCTCATGTTAGGAATATTCCTAACACCAACTTTCCTATGTTACTTAACTTAGTTACTTAGTTACTTTTCTATTGCCATATAAGACACCATGACCAAGGCAATTTATCAAAGGAAACATTTAATTTGAGAATTCATGTTTCAAATGGGTAGTCTATGATCACCATGGTTGGGAGCATGGCAGCAGGCAGGAAGACATGGGGCTGGAGCAGTAGGTGAGAGCTTTCATCTTGAGATAACAACAGAGAACGGGGCGACAAGCAGAGTTAACTGGGAATGGAATGGGCTTTTGAAATCTCAAAGCCCATCCCCAGTGCCACCTCCTCCGACAAGGCCACATCTCTTAATCTTCCCCAAACCATTCCATCAACTGGAGACCAAGCATTCAAACATATGAGCCTATTCACATGTCTATTTCTGTAATATCCTTGAGAAATTTAACAACAAGTATTTACGTGCAAAGGCTACTAAAATTTATTTGTAGATTCATATCCTGGGGAACCATTTCCCAGTTGACATACGGGGATAATTTGGAATGCATGAAGGATTATGTTAATATTACTACCTATTTTAGATAGGGTTTCACTATGTAGCCCGATCTGGCCTAGGACTTACTATATAGATCAGGGTTGCCTTGAACTTAGAGTTTCGTCTGCTTCTGCCTCCTGAATGCTGAGGTTAAAGATGTATGCCATCACATCTGTCCAGGAGACGGTTATAGAATACTGGGGTATGGTATTAATAATCATGAACTTCTAAATTAAGCAATTTTTTTTTTTTTACAAAAAGCTACTGTGTTTTTTTTTTCTAATTTAAAAAGAACTTGCCTGGTATAAGTGACTCATGTCCGTCATTCCAGCACTCAAGAGGTAGAAGTAGGAGAATCAGAAGTTCAAAGTTCAAGTTTATCCTCAGCTACAAAGTCAGTTCAAGGTCAGCCTTGATTACTAAAGACTCTTTGTCAACACCTTCCCTCAATTAAGAAAAAAATAGTGATTCTTTCTTTCTGTGTTTTTTTCTTTAAATACAGGGTCTGCTAAGTATATTCGTTGGAACCTACAGAGAGACCGCTTTAAAATGCTAGAAGGGGATACTTTCCCCTCTTTAGTATTTGTTTTCTTTAAACATCAACCAAAAGTCCATGATCTAATAGTGCAGGTCAACATTGTTGCGAAATATTTGTTTACACTGTGACCTATGGGTCTTTGCAGTGGCACCTTCTGATTGGTTCAATAAACAGTTGACTGGCCAATATCTAGACAGGAAGAGGTGAGGTAGGACTCTAGAGACAGAGAAGACCCCGCCAGGCACAGAGAGGAAATGGGAGGTGTAAGATGGAAGAGCAGAAACTATGGCAGAATATAGATTTAAAAATATGGGTTAATTTAAGTTATAAGAGCTAGTTGAGACAAGCCTAAGCTATAGGCCAAGCTTCTATAATTAATAAGTCTCCATGTCATTATTTGGAGCTGATTGGAGGGACAGAGAAAGACAGACTTGTTACACAACCTGCCTGACACTGAGGTTTTTCTGAATTTGGTATTATGCTAGTCCCAGAGAGCCTCTCCAAAAGACGCCCCCCCCATGTCTTTTTGATAGAGGAGGGCACTGAGTTGATTGTAGGGTGTTCTGTGCTGTGTGGGTCAGTTGAAGAAAGATGTCACTCCAAGATGCACTTTTAGGACAGTGTGGCATCAGAGAGGTGCAGTCACTGGTAGACTGACTGTAGACTCAACAAACAGCCGTACAAAGGCATATTTATTGATTGTTACACAACGTTGTCTTTTGGGCAAACAAGTTCCTCATGCCAAAGCCCCTGATCTAATCTGTATGTTTTTCTGAAGGAGAGTTATCTCGTCCCTGCTACCTTAGTCTTCACAGTACCCAGTGATTCAAGAGCTTCGCTCAAGTGTGCCAGAAGCATCTGGTGACCAAAGCCATGCAAAGGCTGCAAAGCCAGAAAAACAAGTACTGTTTCCATCACGATTCCTTCAAGGTTAAAGTACTTCTGGAAAACAACTCTTCTGTTGTGTTTAGCCTGGACAGAGTGACTTGCTAGATCCCTACAGCCGTTTCCAGAGGTGAGGAGGGCTGGAAACGGCAGAGGGATTCATTCACACCTAGGTTTAAGAGACCACTACCATGTTCTACCTCCCTTGCCCCCACTGCCACACAGGTTATATTGGACTCTGTAATCTTGGGAGCATTGATAGGTTTGCCTGTGTAAAAATCCAGTCTAGGTTTCCAGAAGAGAAACGGTTTGTCATCTATATTGAGGTTAAATACTCTCTAGAAAGTCATTTAGACAAGGTAGGTTTATCAGAGACTGACACGGTTTTGGACATGAAAAGCCCAATAGCTCAGTTCAAAGGTTCCCAGAGGCTCTATAACCCGTTACCATGTTCATTTCCTAAAGCCCAAGAATGCCACTACCAATATACACAGAGATAAAAAAAAAAACAAAACACTTACTACCTCCTAGTCACATAAAGTATGTTCGTATGTTGTCTTATTAAATATGCAGGCCTGTTGCCATGACTATCTGCCAGTATAGACAGGGCTGAGCTGGGGAAAGTAGTAACTGTGAAGATATTTGTAGCTTAGCACAAAAATGTTTATTCCTTGCTCACACACAATTTCTCGTGGGTGGATATGACTCCAAGGGCTGAGTCCTCCCATGCGGTGACTCACAGTCACCGACTGCCCCTGGGTTTAGGCAGCTCCATTCAGCACAAGACTCCCGACCCCAATCGCTGTGACAGAACAGAAGAGAGACTCGATAATCACATATCACACTTGACTGCCTCAGCCTACGGATGCCTCGTCATTTCTGCTTACATTTCATTAGGCACCACAGTCACAGGACCCTGCTTACTTGAAAGGGCAGCTGAGAGATACTGCTTTCTGTGTGCCTAGAAGAAGAGAAGGAGACACTGTCAACATCAGTAACGTCTGCATAACAAAGCTTGGGCTAGGTCTTTCATATAGGCACAAGAGAAGCCACTGAGAAATACAGAACTGCTGTCCCAGGATGGGGCGTCAGGAGCCATAGGGATTCTCTTCTCTGCAGGCTTTCTCTTCTCTCTCCCTTCAGGAAAAGCCACATAAGTGCATGGGGATGCGATGTGAGGGGCAGGAGGAAGGAAAGGAAAACACAGGGACTCCATCTTACCCACCATTTTGCTCGTATCTGAAAATCTTATTCTGTCTTTTTTTTTCTTCCTACACAGGACCCTTCCTGCTTTTTAACAAATGACCAAGAGTATTCAAATCTTGAGAATTCTTCTGCACACAGGTGAAGAGATAAAAGGAAATAAGTTTTAGTGTTGTTTTAGACCTCCCAGATGAGAACTATCAGGAACAAAACTGTGCTGTGTCTAAGCTGCTCAGTATAGGGCCTTCTGTCACAGCAGCCCCAACGAACCAGGACAGCTCCTCTCAGGAACTCTGTGCTCTTTGACCTGTTTGGGCCCAATTCCAGACAAATCGCTGAACTTTTGAAAAAACTTTCAACAGGAAACTATTATGACATAACATTTTTATTTGATGACTCTAATATCCTGCCTATCCCACATGCTCTTCTTACCAGTGACTGAGGGCTGCCTGTTAAAATGTAGTGTGCTTTTGTTGCGTCCACAAATCTGCTCCAGTGGACACGGATGCCACGTAGATTCTGAGATAGGTTACAAAAACGAATGCAGCCTTTGCCGTATCCTCTCGCTATTACTCTCTTGGGATGCTCGCTTGAAGAACCGAGCTGCCTGTGAGGGAGGTGAGCAGCCACACGTGGAGAATTCAGGGGACAGTTGCAGCTGAGTTCTAAGTGACAGCCCACATATCTCCTGCCAGCTGCCAAGGGCTTCCATATTCCAGACTCGGCCGCTGACTGAGCTACTGGCAAAATACATTGTTTAAGCCACTCAATCTGTGAGTTTGCTGTGCGGCACGCGGAGAGTGTAAGGCAGCGTATTTAAGTAATATCCAAGCTCCTCTACCACATATAAATCTTACCCTTGACTCGTCACTGTAGTCAGTGGGAAATTCACCTAAGATGTAACTGTAAAGTCGATACCGCCTTGTCCTTGGTTCAATATTTTCATAAGGCAAGCAATCCTCAAATTTGGAAATCAAGGTGACCTCAGCTGATTATGTGTGTGTGTGTGTGTGTGTGTGTGTGTGAAAGGTCTCACATAATTTACAATACAGCAAATTCCTGATCCCCCTGCCTCCACCTGCAATGCTCTGGGATTACAGGCATGCACTACCATTGCCCGACTCATTTTTCCATTTTTTTTCCTCCCTCGATTACTTGTGGGTAAATGTCTGGGCGATTTCTCGAAAGGGAGAGGCCCTTTCTATATATATCTCTGTCACCAACAATCCAAACACCCTTAACTCATCAGACCACACAGTAGCTGAGTTAATTCTTAGAAACACATATTACTGCATAAAAAGGGATACGGAGAAAACACCAAAGAGCCCGATGCCTACTGTTCGCACTTAGATAAAGCACAGGGCAGCTAGCGCCATCAGCGCTGACTATGGTTGTCTTTGCTATTATCCATTACACTATTTACTGTCCCATTCCCTGAATTCCCTTGCTTTATGTTGTTTGTTATGTGTCTGTAGTACAGATCCCTCTGAAGCAACAGAAACTTTTGAAAGGTTTCATAAGGACTCTTTCTTCTTTTTAGACAGGGTCTCACTATACAGCTGCCTGGTCTGGAACTTACTACATAGACCATGCTCTGAAGAGATCCAGCTGCCTCTGTCTCCCGAGGGCTGGGATTAAAGACGCGTGCTGCCTGAACTATCAGGCAAGCATTTATAACTAATAATAAGTGTTGGAATGGTTATTTGGGAGTGGCTGCTGAGACAGAGAAACTCCGCCTACACCGGTGGTTGAAATAAGTGACTTCTGCCCAACTATCATCGTCAAGAAAAGTCAGTGTCAGGAACGTTTCCCTGTGATGAGCATCAGTGAGTGAAGGCCTCACCACAGCAAACCACTACCAGCAGGAAGAAAGGAGCAGCAGCTAAGCACACGGCCATGAGGAGCCCCCATGTTCACTGGGTACCAGTGTTAGCCTGAGACAACCACACATGCACTCGGACAGTTATGGTAATGTGAGAAATTACCTTGCTTTGAAATACTGCGACATTAGCTGCAGAGATAGCTCAGTGGTAGAGCACTTGCCTACCATGGGGGGGGGCTGGGTTTGATTCCCCCAGCATTATAAAACCAAACAATCCCCAAACCTGTAACAGCAGAGCACTTGGAGAGTGTAAGCCTTCCTGCAAAACCAGAATTACTTCAACCACAAAACATACTAAGGATATAATTTAATTTTTCCCTTCAAGTTCTAAGTTTTATCTAAAGCAACTGTCAAAAGCTTTTCTTCCCCGCCTCCCACAGCTAAGCTGACAGTCCAGGTAACACTTCAAAGGCACAATTAAACTCACAAAAGAAGTCTGGAGTTTGTTAATTTGCTCTGTCAGACCTTGGCCTTTTTTACAGTGTACCTCAAGTCTAGTAATATTTTAAGAGCTTTGTCTTTTGATATTTCCCCCCACATTGTTCTTGGAACACAAGAGAATGAGTGGCAGAAGATTACTAATTGAATATGAAGAGAAACAGGAATTAACACCAAGACTGAAGCCACAGCAATGAAAGCAGCAGAATTACCTGCTTGGCGTGCTCTCCATCATCGAAGTCCTCCGGGAACCTGGGCGATGCGGGCTAAGAGAGGATTATATTCAAATCAGCAAGTGCCTGGCAGACTGCCATGGGCAAAGCTTTTATTCATCACAGAAAGATAACCAAAGAGCCAATTAAAATCTGCTACCATGACACCTTCCCCACGCCCCGTGCTCACTCTTCCAGTACACATGGTCTACTAGGGTGGACTTCACCCAAATGACTGCCCAGGTTATGAAAATCACATCCCTTAAGTTTAAATGAGAGGTACTTTAAGTAAGAGACTTGCCCTGACTATCCTTGTCGATAAAAGTCAGCACACAGGACATATTAAACTAAAGGGTTTTATAGAGACACAAAGCAGGTTTAATGAGACACACAATGAAAAAAAGGCAAAATGTCATCAAATCATCAACCTAAGAGAAAAACTTGGTGTGTGGAGATAGGAGGATCAAGGCCAGCCTGAGTTTGAGGCCGGCTCAGGCTGTATTTAGTTAGCACCAATCCTGATCATTCCTCCAAATCCTCACTTTTCTGATGAACAGGACCTCAACTACAAGATTAACTTGATAGTTTAGATATTCTTGAAATGAAAGAACTAAGTAATTTCCCGTTACAGATAGGCAGCTCCTCAAGGACACCCTCATCTGGGAACATTCCAGCCCTTGGTTCACTGACACGCCATGAGCTGCTACCCACATGCCACTGCCAAAAGTAATTCAACTATTGTCCAAAGTATCCGTAGGTTTTTAAAAATTCACTAACATGACACCTTCCCCACACCCTGGGCTCACCCCTTCCAGTACACACACACAGTATACGAGTGAAGACTTCACCCAAATGACTGCCTAGGTTGTGGAAATCACCTCCCTTAAGTTTAAAAAAGAGAGAATCTAAACCCATCTCAGTGTGTGAGCTATTGACTAACTTTGTTATCTGCTATGGTGCTGACAGGATCTTGCTGTACAGTCCAGGCTGGCCTTGAACTCATGACCCTTCCTCTTATATGCTGGGATTGCAGGTGTGCACCACCAAGCCAGGCTTGCTGTATGCAATTTAGTTTGCTTGCTTTTGCTCTCCAAGCATGAGAAAGGCTCTCCAGATCTGTGGCTCATAAGTAACTGAGTCTAAATTGCCCAGGCTTTATCTCCACTTTCTTAATGCCCTGTGTCACGGGCATCCTTGCCCTGGCGCCCTGCAGCACTCATCTCTATGAGCTCACACAGCAACAGAGGCAAGGGGCAATCTCAAGAACACGAGTGGAAATTTCATTGGGGAAAACAGCTCAAATGACTGATATTTTTGAGAGAAATGTGTGTGTCAGGCTCGGCAAATACTCTACCACAGAGGCCTGTCTCCAGACTTCAGATCCATTTTAACTTCTGGTCATCTAGATTTGCTTTACACATACGAGACCAGGTCTGTTCAATGTGAATCTTTGTTTTTTTTGGGGGGGGGCAGGAGGAGAGATAAGGTTTCAAGTCTTATGTAGCCTAGGCTCGCTCATCTCAAACAAACTTTTTTATCACTGGGCACACTGAGAGATGTGGGTTTTTCTATTACTAGAACATAGAACAATAGTCTATACTGACAGTCTCTAGTTATCAAAACTGCTATGTTAACACCTCAAATGAGGAGACTCGCCTTGCTCTGAAGACAGTCACTGAGAATGACGGCTGATTATCTTACCATATATCAGCCAATGAGAGTCATTAAAATGACAGGAGGCAGTCAGGGTTGGGGTCACACACCTGCAATCCCAGCATTTGGTAGATTAAGACAGGGAATTTTATGCTTCAGGCCAGCCTGGCTATAGGCTAAAACCAGTTTGTTTGTTTGTTTTTTTAATTAACAATTGATAGCCTCTTCTCTATTACAAATGCCAGGGAACTATTGTGCTTTGGGTTCTGCTCTCCACACGAGACTGAGGACAAAGGAGTGTATGCAGCAAACTTATCTGACACCCACATCTCGAAGCTGGTTGAGAACGAAGATTCTTTCCGAGGCTGTCACCATGGGGTGATAGGACATCTCAAAGAAGATAATTCCCAGGCTGAAGAGATCCACTTTCTGTGGGGAAGGCAGAGTCAACTTTAGAGGGTTCTGCTGTCTGAGTGAATCCAGGAACTGTGGTCTGCGCTGGGATGCGCTGAGAAAGCTGATGACCTATTCTAACAAGTCTTCAGACTATAATTTAAAAAGAAATCATCCAAGTCTCCACTCAGATATGAGTGTCACAGTCAAGCTAACATGTCCATCTATTTAAATAGCTACCATTCTCTCTCTCTCTAAGAATATTTGAGAGCTAGTTTCTTGCAATGTTTGAAATGATTGGACATTATTATAAGCTGTAGCTGCCATGCTGCCCAGAAAGTATTCACCCTCCAAGAACCCGTCCTTGACTTGCTACTTCCCCTGCTTCACCCCTTCCTCTCTCTGGCATGCTCTAGCCATGGCTTGTCACGGCTACCAACAGGACCACGCCTTTCACATGCCGGCCAAGTGCACTCTACTGAGCCACTTCCCTAGCCCTGGCCTGACTTTGTTTGTCCTTTATTCTGAATGCCATCCTTTTAAGGGTCTTGGTGGTAGAACGTCTGCCTAGCATGTTTAAGGTCCTTGGGGTTGGGTGCCCAAAACTGAAGGAAACAATTCTCAGTGACTGCCAGGCTCCCACCTCTGCCTTGCTACTCAGTTCAGTTCTTCATTGGCCTCATGACATTGGGGGATTTCTCTCATTTCTTCCTGGTTCCTTGTTGGTTCCATCATCTGGGTCAGCTCCCTGAGGGCTGGGAACACAGCCCTCTTATTCCTGTGACTGCCTTGCTCCCCGTGTTCCTGACCTCAGTAGGGGAATAGCAGAGAGTGACTCACATATTCCTAATGGATAGAGGGCCTGCAAGCTTCTGCAACAAAGAGGCCAGCTTCAATTGCTGCCCTTGGGTACCGCTGCATGTCCTGCCTAGATGGGAATCAGCAACTGTTCCTATTTCAGCCGGTCTCTAAACCCTACCTGTTACAATCTTGTTATCAGGTCTTTCTTGTAACTTACTCTTGAGACCTTCCCTCCCTCGCCCCCTTCCCCACACTCAAACACACTCTATACCTGGTTATATGCAGACTTGGTGCTTCCTTGGACCTCAGGGCTTACATAGAGAGCAGTGCCAACCATGCCAGTCAAATGGCCTGTGGAGGAAACCAGAAGGAGGGCATTCCAGCCATGGGCATGACAGTGAGTGGCAGTGAGCTACACTCCCCAGGACTAGACAAAGAAAACTGAAAACCAAAGGGCTTCCTCCTCCCCCTTGCTCACGTGTGTGTGTGTGTGTGTGTGTGTGTGTTGTGACATGTATGTGGCATGTGGGGGTCAGAGGAGAATGTGTGGGAATTTTTTGTATCTTCTACCAATGGCTCCAGGGATTGGACTCAGGTCATCAGGCTTGGCGGCAAGCACCTTTACCCGCTGAGCCATCTTGTTGGCCTAAAACAAAAAGAGCTTCTTAAAAGCGAGGCCTGGTTTGTATCCTGTGTGCAGTACTCACCAGGAGTGAACGTGAGCCCTACACTGCCCAGCACTGCCTCATACAAGGGAGTCTGCTTACATAGGAGGGCTAGATAGGATCCCAGACAGGCCAGGGCTTGAGGTAATCTGACAGGACCAATTGGGGTTGCTCAAAACAGTGTTAGGCCTCCAGAAGACCATTAGTCTAACTGAAAGCTCTTATGTTTCTGAAGAACAATTAACATAGTGAAAAAGACCCCTCTCCAAAAAGAGGGGCTGGAGAGATGGCTCAGAGGTTAAGAGCACTGGCTGCTCTTCCAGAAGTCCTGAGTTCAATTCCCAGCCACCACATGGTGGCTCACAACCATCTATGATGAAATCTGGTGCCCTCTTCTGGTGTGCAGGCAAAATGCTGTATACATAATAAATAAATCTTTAAAAAAAAATCCAAAAAACAACTTAAAACTTCCATAAAAACTATTCAAACAAATCTTTCAGTTCACTTCAGAATAAAGTATTTACAAGTAAAAGGCAAGTTTCAGGCTGAGAAATTTTAAAGTCTGCTTTTAAACTCATGGATGTAAGAGAGGCTTTACCTGAAGGGTCTGACTTAATCACGTGATCGCCTGCCTGGTCGTCCTGTTTGCCATCAGTCTAAAACACAATCGAGTACAGGTTAAAACCTTAGTGCACCCCTGGGAATGGCTCATCCATTTCTAAACAAAGCCTGAAAAGCTAACATGGACGTCAGAATAATTATCACCATGCTTTTTTGTTAGTTTGTTTTTTCAAGGCAGAGTTTCTCTGTGTAGCCCTAGACCAGGCTGGCCTCAAATTCTTGAGACCCGCCTGCTTCAGCCTCCTGAGTACGGGGATTAAAGGTGTGTTCCACCGCTGTGTGGCTATCACCATGCTTTTCTGAGTTATCTCATTGACTTATTTTTTTATATCTAGTTAACCCATTCATGCAAAGGCTCAAAGGAACCCTGGGAAAACTGGAGGAAGAAGAGGAATTCACTGGGCAGCTCTCTTCAGGACAAAAAGGCCCACACTCTTGATAGAAACCAATTCTGTTCAGACCACAGACTCCAAGAACAGAACTGTTTACTGGGAAGCATAGATGATGAAAAACTGCAACGAAGCCTTTGCTCTGCTTTTTCTGGTGCTATAACTTTTCCAGGTCAGCTTTGCTGTTGCTTTCCCCCGAAGGCTGGTCACTAACTTGTCCCTTGCTGAAACACTCACTGGGCAGTCTTGCCCTCTTCCCCACACCTCTCGGTCACATCCTAAATGAGCATTGTGGTTTAAGTGAGATCTTTATTGCCCACAATCTTAGACATTTGAATACTTGGTCCCTAGTTGGTGGTTGTCTGGGAGAAGAGTACTAGATGTGACCTTGCTGGAGGAAGTATGCCACTGGGGCAGGCTTAGGGGTTTAAAAGATTCACGTCATTCCCAGTATGCTCTCTGTCTCCTGTTTGCCTCACATGCTAGCTACCCCAGCTTTGCCACCATGGACTCTAACCCTCTGATACCGTAATCCCTAAATAAATTACACCGCAGCCACAAAGGAGCAGCTGACACAGCCAGACCACCCCTCCAGGTGCTGTGCTCGCCTTCTGTTCTACTCTGCTGCTAAGTCTTTGACACAGGTCCTAGAATGCGCAGATTTTACAGGCGAGGCCCAAGTGCTGTTCTCTGCCTGAGTCAGTGGGTCAGTTGGGGATAACATCCCATCATGTGGCCTGGGCATGGTCTCTGCACTTTTTAGTATGCTTTACCCTCTGGGCGCAGGATCCAGTCTTTATTGCTCCTCTTTCACCTCCTTTTATCAGGAGTGGGTCTTAGGATCTCACTCCATAACTCTGGCTGGCCTAGAACTTGCTATGCAACCTAAGCTGGTCTTGAATTTGTAGTAGTCCTCCTGCCTCTGCCTGCTGGGATAGTTGGCGCTCACCGCCACTCCCAGCTCTTTCCTGCCTCCTTACTCTCCACTCCTAATTTCACCTGCTAAGTTAGGCCTGGTGACTATTCTTGTCATCGTCTAATTCTGTTTCCTTTCTCTGACCAGCCTTGGATGAGCTGCACTTACCATGATCATGTCACCTAAAAGCTAGCTTAGGATATTCAGTAGGGCCCTGGCACTTGAGTGTGCCCAACTTTCCAAAGACTTCCTCTCTTCACACCAGCCTCTCTACACTTCACAGTTCCAGCCAATCAGAACATGGGGTACTCACGTAGGCCCTTGGCTTATACTGGAGGTCCCTGCCCCATCAGAACTATGCTCTGCCCTGACTCTGGCCTGTAGACTCCTACCTACCCTTAGGGCCCATTCGTAACCCTGTTGTTATAGAGTCTTTCTTTTTCCTTGGGTATCAGGGGTCTCATTGTGTGGCTCAGGCTGGTCTTATACCTGGGTTTAATCGGTTCTTTTGCCTCAACTATCTAAGAGCTGAGACTACGGTATGTGGCATCGCACTGAGTCTACAGCCTTTTTTGTTCCTCACAACCATGTCTTTGCCCCTCCTTACTCTTACTGCTTCCCTACCTCACATTAACTAGCTCTGTATGCTAAACCAATGCCAGTGTCGGACCAATGCTTGTCCAGGACCGAGTCTCACCTCTGCAAACCAGCTAACAGGTTCTTACATGTAAAGCATCTTTTCAAATGACAGCAAGGGAGACCAAAGTATCAAATTATTTCAGAAAATATTGTATATCTTCTATGTAAACATTGTTCATATACCAATAACTTCACGCCCTTTAGATTCAAAGCCTAAGAGACGCTTGCAGTTGGTCCCTTCAGCCCCGCCTCCCAGCAGAGGGCGACATGGCAGGGCACACTATCCCATCTCTTTCCAGGACTATCCAGGCACCCAGGCAATGTCCAGGCATAGCCTGCTTTTAAAAATACTCACAGGGAAGGCTAGATGGTCTGTCGCCAAACCAAAATCACCAATTTTCACATGGTCATCAGAATCCAAAAAAATGTTGACAGGCTTCAAATCCCGGTGAATCATTCCCTGTTGGAAGACAAGGAAGAGTCCAACAATCGCTTCCCACAGAGTTTAACATTTTACATCTTCCCAATTTCAAATGGTGACAACTGGAAGAGGCTTCTCCTGTGGTCCTCCTGGTCCTCGATGTCTGACCTCTGGAATGTCCTGAGGGTCCTGTGGCCTCCCCACTGGTGGTCCCAAGCAGGTCCTCCCAAGCTCCCTCCACCAGCTCTCCTCAGAGACCTCATCACCTTTCCCTCTACCGCAGCACGAAATCCCGCTCTGGTCGGGCCCCACACTACTCTCATGCCCGCTCCTGCTACTCTGCACGGCTTCTCCTGCCCAGGGCACTCTGAGCTTCTCCACCCATGCTGGTTGTACATCTACCCATTCCGCTCTTTCATGAACCTTGCACGTTATTCTAACAATTTGAGTTTGTACTGCCAGCTCCTGGGAGGAGCTCAAGGGTGGCATCACAGAATCCTGCTTTCTCCTTCTCCTGAGGGCTCGCCACGCTCACTCTCCCACCTAGAAGTACTAACTGGAATAAGAACTCTTCCCTTTACTATGCTATAAAGGCGACTTCTGGCTCTGAGAACAAGAGTCCCATGTCTGTGCCTGCGTGTAGCTGACGTACAGTGCTGGGGACCCAGTGCCAGTCTGCGGATGCTGGGCACACAGAACACAGACCTAGGACCCCAAGACAGGACCCTAGGGAAGATCTGTAAGTAGGGGCTGGGGAGACAGTTCAGGAGGTGCAATGTTTTCTGTGCAAGCACGAGGACCTGAGTCTGGATACTCAATAAAAGCTGGGTACAGAGAGTGGTAGACAAGCAGATCCTCAAAGCTGGCTGGCTAGCTTCATGTTCAGAGAGAGAGAGAGAGAGAGAGAGAGAGAGAGAGAGAGAGAGAGCACTAGAAGACATTTGTCTCATTTGTCTTGTTTACTTTTCTATTGTTGTGACAAAACACCGTGACCTGGGCAACTTACAGAAGGAAGGGTTATTTGAGCTCACAGTTTGAGAGGGTGAGTCTGTAACAATCACGGTGGGGAGTATGGCGGCAGACAGGCAGGCATGGTGCTGGAGCAATAGCTGGGAGCTATATCTTGATCTATAAACTCTGAGGCAGAGAGAGCTAACTGGGGCTGGCATTCTCACCATTCTGGAGTTCACCAACTGGAGACCAGGTATTCAAATATACGAGCCTATAGGTTCACTTTCATTCAGCCTACCCTGTGTTGACCTCAGCATCCACAAGCACATTCATAGGGGAGCTTATCCCTAATTCCCACAATGCGTGTACAAACGTTCATGCAACACACAACATACAACTGATGTAAAGAGAAGTCCACGGACATGGGACGTTATGAAGCTTACTTTCTCATGGATATAAGCTAATCCATCCAGAATCTCTCGGAAAAGCCTCCAGAGCCTGCTGGTGTCTCGGAACAGTCCCTGGTCAATGGTGTCCCGCAGGGTGCTCTTTTCACAGTACTCCATCTACGGGAAAGGAGGGACCGGGCAGGACCTGATCACACCAAAGGCTCAAAATGAGGAGGCTAGCTTGTAGTCAAGGCAATCACTCATTAAACTTGTGACAGGGATTTTAAGCAGTTTTGGAAAGAATTGTCTTTTTTTAATGCTAAAAGATAAAACAAACTTAAGAGTATTATAAAAAAAGAAACACCTTGAGTAGGGGATGTAGCTCAGTGGTAGAGCGCAGTGCATTCTAAGCAGACATGAAGCTCTGGATTCAACCCCTATCACCCCAAACACCCCCTAAAACCCTAGGAGCAAACATATGTTTAATAGTAATATTAATTACTAATACTACTGAAGAACACATTGGGGCAAATATACATAATATTAGCAGCTAATATAACCTTTCCCCCAGTGGGACTGAACCCAGGACCTCTTGCATGAGAGGCAATTGTTCTACTTCTGAGCTATATCCCTAGGCTCCTATTAAAAATCAATCAATCTCTCTCTCTCTTGTTTCCTCCCTCCCTCCCTCTCCCTTTCTCTAGAAAGAGAGAGAGAGAGAGAGAGAGAGCGAGCAATGGTTAAGAGCATTGGTCCTCTTCCAGAGGACCTGGGTTCAATTCTCAGCACCCATACGGCAGCTCACAACTGTCTGGAACTCACACAGACATACATGTAGGTAAAACATCAATGTATATAAAATAAATAAACAAACACAATATATACAGCTGCTTGTTTTAAAGATGTTTTACTTGTTTAAAGTCTTTGTTACAAATGTGAAAATTGAGATTGCAATAAAATGTTATTACGTTACAAAATTGCTTCCAATCTCAAATTTTCAATTGTTTATTTGCCTAATGATGTCCTTGACTTTATTTGTATAAGAATAACAAACACTCTTTGAATCTAGAGGAAAATATTATACTTATGGAAGCATTCAAGCAGGGCTCTGACTCATCCTCTCTTGGGTGTATTAAGAGAGAAAACAAGGTAGCATTATTTAAGACCAAGGTCAATGTGTGAAAGTAACTTCCGGTTCTGGCCAGGACCAGTGAGGGGAATTCCTCAGGCAGAAGTGTGAGGCTGTTTTTACAGGTCAGCCTTCCTCTTCTCCTCGGCAGTCACTGCCGGCACACGCTGAGTCACCCTCCAGACTCTGCTCAGACCTCTCCAAGCTCCCGTGAGTCCCACCCACTTGGCAGGGTTGTTTAGAGAATGCACACAAGCAGACAGTTCAGGCACGCCCACTCTTGCCTTTATGGGATTCAGACATGCTTAGAAGCACTTCTTCATCTTAGTTAGTTGTGAGAATAGTTAAGTTGTGGGACACTGAGGCACAAAATACTAAAGACTCTCATCTGCGCTAATACAGTGGTGACAGGAAGATCCAGGATGTGAACGTGCACAGCCTGAATCCAGAGCTGCCCCAGGTGCCTCTGACAACACTGAGAAAAAAAACGCTGAGTTCAACGCTGGGCGGGATGGGGAGGCGTCCATGCTCTAACTTTCCTGGCCGATTAGTCTCTGGCAATGTCAATCAGCCCTGTTTGTCCATCACCTGTGGCACATCATAAAACACGCGTCCAACAAGCAATGAGCCGCCCCTGTCACCGAGCTGTCCCTCAGGGTCTCACCTGGATATAAAGGTAGTGCACAGCCTCAGTTGTCACCGATGGTTCAATTTCCTGGCGACTGTCCTTGTCATTGCATTCTTCAGCCTGGACCAAGAGGAGCACAGAACTCAGATTGACAGGAATATCACCATCTTCAAGAGTTTGTGTCTAAGACCCCAACTTCACCCCTGTGCATGGCTTCCTATCGCTCTGGGGACATCGGCAGAGCAGAACACAACCACTGTCCTTGAGAAGCTTGAGGCATTGTAACCAGAAAATTCTGCATAGCTTACACATCTGTTATTACACGAACAATGGGAAAATGGGGAACAGGAAGATTTGCAATAGCAGAAAGTCTGCTCCTGTTTCGCACCGAAGGCCCATGGATATGAAGGGCAGAATGAATACAGGGTTCAGTATCAGCAGGCTGTCTTCCTGTGGTGGATTCAAAGGAAGCAGTTTTAATGTGTTCACACTATCAAAGGGCATACTGCCCTTTGGGTTACACTCCTGAACAACCGCTTTGCTGCCACAACTTGCTTGTCTCCGATAAGTCATTTTCCTTCTAATGCATGACATCTTAAAAAATAAGTCTTTTCCAGGATTGGAGAGCCTGGAAAATGGTTACTGGCTCAATGGTTAATATTACTTACTACTGTAGCAGAGGACCTGGGTTCTGGTCCCAGCACCAACATCAGGCAGCTCACAACCGCCTACAACTCCAGTTCCGGGGATGCAGTGCTCTGCAGCCTCCATGGGGAGCTGCACTTATATGGTGTGCACAACCTCAGACAGAAACACACATGCACGCATTAAAAATATTTTTTAAAAGCTGGGCAGTGGTGGCACACACCTTTAATATCCCAGCACTTGGGAGGCAGAGGCAGGTGGGTTCCTATGAGTTTGAGGCCAGCCTGGTCTACAAGAGCTAGTTCCAGGACAGGCTTCAAAGCTACAGAGAAACCCTGTCTCGAACACACACACACACACACACACACACACACACACACACACACACACTTCTAGACAGACATATTTAAAGACTTTTAACCCAAAGTAGGAAAAAGTATGTTAGTTCTGATAATTTTTTATTTACAGGGTTTTTATTAGATTCTTTAAGCTATATCTATGTGTTCATGACTTGTGTGGGTGTGGGCATGTAACTGCTGAGTGCTCCTGGGGGCTAGACGGGGTCGTGGGATTTCCTGGACCTGGAGAACCCAGACAGCTGTGAGCCACCAGACATGAGTGCTGCGAATCAGTCCTCTCTGGAGCATTATGGGCTCTTAACTGCTCTCCTGCCCCCTGACTCCAGTTTTTACGAGGAAGGATGTTTCCCAATATTTTTGCTTTTTATAGAAAAATAAAAAGTTCTGCTCTTGAAATAACTGGATCCAACTATTGAATTACTTCTATTCTCTGGAGATCATCTATGAAGATTATTAATCCCTTGGGGTTTCTACCCATCACTTAGAAAGCTCATGGGATGTTGCCTTTAACTGAGTCAAACTAGAAGCATAAATTTGATGCCCTTAATAAGCAAATGCACAGATAACACTATAAGCAAATATAATTTTTGCTTTAGCAATTTAAATTATTTATGCCATTATTGTAGCTAAATTTCTAATTAAGAAATGAAAGCATAGAATCTTAACTGACAAGTACTTATTAAAAACATACTGGCTAATTCATTCAGATCTTCAAATCAACCCAACTGTGTATCTGGCAGGGTCTACATACTCGACTCCTGTAAGCACACTCAGAAATGCTGGTGGTTATTTTTTTTATCCCAGGTAGTGAAGTTATCACAGGCCATATCTAGCTACAGAACATTTATTTTTCTGAATCTACAATGGATGGCCCACAATGTTTTCTCTGAGATTAGGATCAGCCTGGAGCTCTGCAGCCTGACCGAGAAGGAAGCAGGGGTGCGTGGAATCTGAGACACATAAGAGTGTTTGTTGTCAAGTGTTTAAAACCACAAGCTGTGTGGAGAAACGTGTTTTATATCACACCCACTACACATGCCCACAAGAGACTGCTCTTTAAAAAGATCATTCGCGTGTGTATGTGTGTAAACATCTGGAACTGGAGTTACAGGCAGCTGTGGACTTCCTCTTCAAGGGCACTGCTTGCTCTCAAGCACTGAGCCAGCTCTTCAGGCCCCAGAAAGGACATGCGCTATCAATAATTTACTTTCACTAAAAGTAAGGTGTATTCACTCCTCTTTTTTTTTTTTTTCCGAGACAGGGTTTCTCTATGTAACAGTCCTGGCTGTCCTGGAACTGACTTTGTAGACTAGGCTGGCCTCGAACTCAGAGATCCACCTGTCTCTGCCTCCCAAGTGCTGGAATTAAACGTGTGAGCCACCACTGGCCAGCCCATAAACTCTCCTCTTGTCCGTCTACAACATCAGAAATAAAATAAGACTGGCTGTGATACTGTTAATTAACTGATCAAACATTCCAGAATCATTTTACATAGTTAAAACACTGTTCAAGAAGATGGTTTATCAAAGTGAGCATCAGGGTTAACCGATGTGGGAGAGATTAAGCTCACTCTATTCCATATTGAGACTTTAATTTGCATTCAATCCTCATCTCCAACCACAGAAGTCATTTCCCAATCTCCTATGAAACTTAAAACGAAAGCATTTTTAAATTGTAATTATTTGTATGTATGTGTGCCTGGAGGTTAGAGGACACTGGATCCCCTGGAACTGGAGTTACAGGTGATTGAGTCACCATGTGGGTGCTGGCAACCTAGCTCAGGTCAGCAAGAGTGCTCTTAACTGCTAAACCATCTCTCTGGACCCTCTGCAAAACTTTTCACCACTTGTGAAAAATTACTGTGTGTCATTTTTTTCTCTTTCATGTCAATATAAAAGGTATGATAAATTTATACATGTATATATTGGTATAAATTTATGATGTGAATAAAAGTTTATTATGATGTATAATAAACACTAGTAGCACATGTTTTAAATGAATGCGCATGTTTTAAAACTGACACTCATGTCAGATCAGTGCTCTGACATTCTGCCTGTTTCTTCCAGCCGGTGTCATCTCCTTACACACCATGCTGACTAAAACAGGTAACTTCTACTCCATATTTACCTGATTCTGACTTTTACTGTTTTCATCTTCATT
>JAQJZF010000018.1:1410000-1415000 GCA_028537955.1 Microtus californicus
GAAATTCATACACTCTCAAAAGAACGAGATTATCTTTCAAAGTAAAGCTTCTAAGGGGAAGAGGAACACTGTTATCAATTCTAACGATACTTTGATACATCCCAAACAACGAATCCTCTTTTCTCAGAAACACGTCTGCGTTTCTCAAAAGCATTTCATGAAATTCATACTCTTTTAAAGAACGAGATTATCTTTCAAAGTAAAGCTTCTAAGGGGAAGAGGAACACTGTTCTCAATTCTAATAATACTTTGATACATCGCAAACAACGAATCTTCTTTTCACCGAAACACGTCAGTTTTCTCACAAAAGCATTTCATGAAATTCATACACTTTCAAAAGAACGAGATTATCTTTCAAAGTAAAGCTTCTAAAGGGGAAGAGGAACACTGTTCTAAATTCTTTTTTTTACCCCTAACACTAACCCTAACCCTAAATCTAATCCTAACCCTAACCCTAACCCTAACCCCCCTAACAACTCTAACCCTAACCCTAACACTAACCCTAACCATAACCCTAACCCTAACCCTAACCGTAAACCTAACCCTAACCCTTACCCTAACACTAACCCCCCTAACAACCCTAACCCTAACCCTAACCCTAACACTAACCCTAACCAAGACCCTTACACTAACCCTAACCCTAACCATAACCCTAATCATAACCATGACCATAACCATAACCCTAAACCTTACCCTAACCCTAACACTAACCCTAACCCAGACCCTAACCCTAATCCTAACCCTAACCACTGTTCTAAATTCTAACAATACTTTGATACATCCCAAACAACAAATCTTCTTTTCACAGAAACACGTCTACGTTTCTTACAAAAGCATTTCATGAAATTCATACACTTTCAGATGAATGTAAATATCTCTCAAAGTAAAGCTTCTAAACAGAAGAGGAACACTGTTCTCAATTCTAACAATACTTTGATATATCCCAAGCAATGAATCTTCTTTTCAGAGAAACACATGGGAGATTCTCACAAAAGCATTTCATGAAATTCATACACTTTCAGATGAATGTGAATATCTTTCAAAGTAAAGCTTATAAAAGGAAGAGCAACACTGCGCTCAATTCTAACCATACTTTGATACATCCCAAAAAAAGAATCTTCTTTTCACAGAAATACGTCTGTGTTTCGCACAAAAGCATTTCATGAAATTCATACACTTTCAAAAGAACGAGATTATCTTTCAAAGTAAAGCTTCTAAGGGGAAAAGGAACACTGTTTTAAATTCTGTTTTTTAACCGTAACACTAACCCTAACCCTAACCCTAACCCTAACCCTAACCCTAAATCTAACCCTAACCCTAACCCTAAACCCCCTAACAACCCAAACCCTAACCCTAACCCTAACCCTAACCCTAATCCTAAATCTAACCCTAACCCTAACCCTAAACCTAACCCCCCCTAACAACCGTAACCCTAACCATAACCCTAACCCTAACCCTAACCGTAAACCTAACCCTAACACTTACCCTAACCCTAACCCCCCTAACAACCCTAACCCTAACCCTAACCCTAACCCTAACCCTAACCCTAACCGTAATCCTAACCCTACCCTAACCCTGAACCTAACTCTAACTCTAACCCTAACCCTAACCCTAACACTAAACCTTACCCAGACCCTAACCCTAATCCTAACCCTAACCTCTGTTCTAAATTCTACCAATACTTTGATACATCCCAAACAACAAATCTTCTTTTCACAGAAACACGTCTACGTTTCTTACAAAAGCATTTCATGAATTTCATACACTTTCAGATGAATGTGAATATCTTTTAATGTAAAGCTTCTAAGGGGAAGAGGAACACTGTTCTCAATTCTAACCAGACTTTGATACATCCCAAACAGCGATTCTTCTTTTCACAGAAACACGTCTGTGTTTCTCACAAAAGCATTTCATTAAATTCATACTCTCTCAAAAGAACGAGATTATCTTTCAAAGTAAAGCTTCTAAGGGGAAGAGGAACACTGTTCTCACTTCTAACAATACTTTGATACATCCCAAACAAAGAATCTTCACCAAAACACTTCTGTATTTCCAACAAAAGAATTTCATGAAATTCATACACTTTCAAAAGAACAAGATTATCTTTCAAAGTAAAGCTTCTAAGGGGAAGAGGAACACTGTTCTCAATTCTAACGATACTTTGATACATCCCAAACAACGAATCCTCTTTTCTCAGAAACACGTCTGTGGTTCTCACAAAAGCATTTCATGAAGTTCATACACTTTCAAATGAACGTGATTATCTTTCAAAGTAAAGCTTCAAAACGTAAGAGGAACACTGTTCCCAATTCTAACAATACTGTGAAACATCCCACACAACGAATCTTCTTTTCTCACAATCACGTCTACATTTCTTACAAAAGCATTTCATGAAATTCATACACTTTCAGATGAATGTGAATATCTCTCAAAGTAAAGCTTCTAAACAGAAGAGGAACACTGTTCTCAATTCTAACAATACTTTGATATATCCCAAGCAATGAATCTTCTTTTCAGAGAAACACATGGGAGATTCTCACAAAAGCATTTCATGAAATTCATACACTTTCAGATGAATGTGAATATCTTTCAAAGAAAAGCTTCTAAAAGGAAGAGGAACACTGTTCTCAATTCTAACCATACTTTGATACATCCCAAACAACGAATCTTCTTTTCACAGAAATACGTCTGTGTTTTACAAAAGCATTTCATGAAATTCATACACTTTCAAAAGAACGAGATTATCTTTCAAAGTAAAGCTTCTAAGGGGAAGAGGAACACTGTTCTAAATTCTTTTTTTTTACCCCTAACACTAACCCTAACCTTAACCCTAAACCATAACCATAACCCTAACCCTAATCGTAACCCTAACCCTAACCCTAACCCTATCCCTAAACTCTAACCCTAACCCTAACCCTAACCCAGACCCTAACCCTAATCCTAACCCTAACCACTGTTCTAAATTCTAACAATACTTTGATACATCCCAAACAACGAATCTTCTTTTCAAAGAAACACGTCTACGTTTCTTACAAAAGCATTTCATGAAATTCATACACTTTCAGATGAATGTGAATATCTCTCAAAGTAAAGCTTCTAAACAGAAGAGGAACACTGTTCTCAATTCTAACAATACTTTGATATATCCCAAACTATGAATCTTCTTTTTAGAGAAACACATGGGAGATTCTCACAAAAGCATTTCATGAAATTCATACACTTTCAGATGAATGTGAATATCTTTCAAAGTAAAGCTTCTAAACGGAAGAGGAACACTGTTCTCAATTCTAACCATACTTTGATACATCCCAAAAAACGATTCTTCTTTTCACAGAAACACGTCTGTGTTTCTCACAAAAGCATTTCATGAAATTCATACACTCTCAAAAGAACGAGATTATCTTTCAAAGTAAAGCTTCTAAGGAAAGATTAACACTGTTCTCAATTCTAACAATACTTTGATACATCCCAAACGAAGAATCTTCTTTTCACCAAAACACTTCTTTCTTTTTCACAAAAGAATTTCATGAAATTCATACACTTTCAAAAGAACGAGATTATCTTTCAAAGTAAAGCTTCTAAGGGGAAGAGGAACACTGTTCTAAATTCCTTTTTTTTAACCCTAACCCTAACCCTAACCCTAAACCATAACCCTAACCCTAAACCTAACACTAAACCTAACACTAACCCTAACCCTTACCCTAACCCTAACCCTAACCATAACCCTCCTAACAACCCTAACCCTGAACCTAACCCTAACCCTTACCCTAACCCTAACCCTAACCCTACCCTAACCCTAACTCTAACCCTAACTCTAACCCTAACCCTATCCCTAAACTCTAACCCTAACCCTAACCCTAACCCTAACCCTAACCCAGACCCTAACCTTAACCCTAACCCTAAACCCTAACCCTAACCCTAACCCTAACCCTAACCCTAACCCTAACCCTAACCCTAACCCTAAACCATAACCCTAACCCTAACCCTAATCGTAACCCTAACCTTAACCCTAACCCTATCCCTAAACCCTAACCCAAACCCTAACCATAACCCTAACCCAGACCCTAACCCTAATCCTAACCCTAACCACTGTTCTAAATTCTAACAATACTTTGATACATCCCAAACAACGAATCTTCTTTTCACAGAAACACGTCTACGTTTCTTACAAAAGCATTTCATGAAATTCATTCACTTTCAGATGAATGTGAATATCTCTCAAAGTAAAGCTTCTAAACAGAAGAGGAACAATGTTCTCAATTCTAACAATACATTGATATATCCCAAACTATGAATCTTCTTTTCAGAGAAACACATGGGAGATTCTCACAAAAGCATTTCATGAAATTCATACACTTTCAGATGAATGTGAATATCTTTCAAAGTAAAGCTTCTAAACGGAAGAGGAACACTGTTCTCAATTCTAAACATACTTTGATACATCCCAAACAACGATTCTTCTTTTCACAGAAACACGTCTGTGTTTCTCACAAAAGCATTTCATGAAATTCATACACTCTCAAAAGAACGAGATTATCTTTCAAAGTAAAGCTTCTAAGGGGAAGAGGAACACTGTTATCAATTCTAACGATACTTTGATACATCCCAAACAACGAATCCTCTTTTCTCAGAAACACGTCTGTGGTTCTCACAAAAGCATTTCATGAAATTCATACACTTTCAAATGAACGTGATTATCTTTCAAAGTAAAGCTTCAAAACGTAAGAGGAACACTGTTCCCAATTCTAACAATACTGTGAAACATCCCACACAACGAATCTTCTTTTCTCACAATCACGTCTACGTTTCTTACAAAAGCATTTCATGAAATTCATACACTTTCAGATGAATGTGAATATCTCTCAAAGTAAAGCTTCTAAACAGAAGAGGAACACTGTTCTCAATTCTAACAATACTTTGATATATCCCAAGCAATGAATCTACTTTTCAGAGAAACACATGGGAGATTCTCACAAAAGCATTTCATGAAATTAATACAG
>JAQJZF010000018.1:1442500-1445000 GCA_028537955.1 Microtus californicus
ATGAACGTGATTATCTTTCAAAGTAAAGCTTCAAAACGTAAGAGGATCACTGTTCCCAATTCTAACAATACTGTGAAACATCCCACACAACGAATCTTCTTTTCTCACAATCACGTCTACGTTTCTTAAAAAAGCATTTCATGAAATTCATACACTTTCAGATGAATGTGAATATCTCTCAAAGTAAAACTTCTAAACAGAAGAGGAACACTGTTCTCAATTCTAACAATACTTTGATATATCCCAAGCAATGAATCTTCTTTTCAGAGAAACACATGGGAGATTCTCACAAAAGCATTTCATGAAATTCATACACTTTCAGATGAATGTGAATATCTTTCAAAGAAAAGCTTCTAAAAGGAAGAGGAACACTGTTCTCAATTCTAACCATACTTTGATACATCCCAAACAACGAATCTTCTTTTCACAGAAATACGTCTGTGTTTTACAAAAGCATTTCATGAAATTCATACACTTTCAAAAGAACGAGATTATCTTTCAAAGTAAAGCTTCTAAGGGGAAGAGGAACACTGTTCTAAATTCTTTTTTTTTACCCCTAACACTAACCCTAACCCTACCCTTAACCCTAAACCCTAAACCATAACCCTAACCCTAATCGTAACCCTAACCCTAACCCTCACCCTATCCCTAAACTCTAACCCTAACCCTAACCCTAACCCTAACCCTAACCCTAACCCAGACCCTAACCCTAATCCTAACCCTAACCACTGTTCTAAATTCTAACAATACTTTGATACATCCCAAACAACGAATCTTCTTTTCACAGAAACACGTCTACGTTTCTTACAAAAGCATTTCATGAAATTCATACACTTTCAGATGAATGTGAATATCTCTCAAAGTAAAGCTTCTAAACAGAAGAGGAACACTGTTCTCAATTCTAACAATACTTTGATATATCCCAAACTATGAATCTTCTTTTTAGAGAAACACATGGGAGATTCTCACAAAAGCATTTCCTGAAATTCATACACTTTCAGATGAATGTGAATATCTTTCAAAGTAAAGCTTCTAAACGGAAGAGGAACACTGTTCTCAATTCTAACCATACTTTGATACATCCCAAAAAACGATTCTTCTTTTCACAGAAAGACGTCTGTGTTTCTCACAAAAGCATTTCATGAAATTCATACACTCTCAAAAGAACGAGATTATCTTTCAAAGTAAAGCTTCTAAGGGAAAGAGGAACACTGTTCTCAATTCTAACAATACTTTGATACATCCCAAACGAAGAATCTTCTTTTCACCAAAACACTTCTTTCTTTTTCACAAAAGAATTTCATGAAATTCATAAACTTTCAAAAGAACGAGATTATCTTTCAAAGTAAAGCTTCTAAGGGGAAGAGGAACACTGTTCTAAATTCCTTTTTTTTAACCCTAACCCTAACCCTAACCCTAAACCCTAAACCCTAACTTTAACCCTAAACCTAACACTAAACCTAACACTAACCCTAACCCTTACCCTATTCCTAACCCTAACCCTAACCCTCCTAACAACCCTAACCCTAAACCTAACCCTAACCCTAACCCTAACCCAAACCCTAACCCTAACCCTACCCTAACCCTAACTCTAACCCTAACTGTAACCCTAACCCTAACCCTAACCCTACACTAACCCTGAACCTAACCCTAACTCTAACCGTAACCCTAACCCTAACACTAACACTAACCCTAACCCAGAACCTAACCCTAATCCTAACCCTAACCACTGTTCTAAATTCTAACAATACTTTGATACATCCCAAACAACAAATCTTCTTTTCACAGAAAAACGTCTACGTTTCTTACATAGCATTTCATGAAAGTCATACACTTTCAGATGAATGTGAATATCTTTCAAAGTAAAGCTTCTAAGGGGAAGAGGAACACTGTTCTCAATTCTAACAATACTTTGATACATCCCAAACAACGATTCTTCTTTTCACAGAAACACGTCTGTGTTTCTCACAAAAGCATTTCATGAAATTCATACACTCTCAAAAGAACGAGATTATCTTTCAAAGTAAAGCTTCTAAGGAGAAGAGGAACACTGTTCTCAATTCTAACAATACTTTGATACATCCCATACCAAGAATCTTCTTTTCACCAAAACACTTCTGTGTTTCTCAAAAAAGAATTTCATGAAATTCATACACTTTCAAAAGAACAAGATTATCTTTCAAAGTAAAGCTTCTAAGGGGAAGAGGAACACTGTTCTCAATTCTAACAATACTTTGATACATCACAAACAATGAATCCTCTTTTCTCAGAAACACGTCTGTGTTTCTCACAAAAGCATTTCATGAAATTCATACACTTTCAAATGAACGTGATTATCTTTCAAAGTAAAGCTTCAAAACGTAAGAGGATCACTGTTCCCAATTCTAACAATACTGTGAAACATCCCACACAACGAATCTTCTTTTCTCACAATCACGTCTATGTTTCTTAAAAAAGCATTTCATGAAATTCATACACTTTCAGATGAATGTGAATATCT
>JAQJZF010000018.1:1547500-1567500 GCA_028537955.1 Microtus californicus
ACACTCTCAAAAGAACGAGATTATCTTTCAAAGTAAAGCTTCTAAGAGGAAGAGGAACACTGTTATCAATTCTAACGATACTTTGATACATCCCAAACAACGAATCCTCTTTTCTCAGAAACACGTCTGTGGTTCTCACAAAAGCATTTCATGAAATTCATACACTTTCAAATGAACGTGATTATCTTTCAAAGTAAAGCTTCAAAACGTAAGAGGAACACTGTTCCCAATTCTAACAATACTGTGAAACATCCCACACAACGAATCTTCTTTTCTCACAATCACGTCTACGTTTCTTACAAAAGCATTTCATGAAATTCATACACTTTCAGATGAATGTGAATATCTCTCAAAGTAAAGCTTCTAAACAGAAGAGGAACACTGTTCTCAATTCTAACAATACTTTGATATATCC
Organism: Microtus californicus; assembly: GCA_028537955.1. Taxonomy (NCBI): domain Eukaryota; kingdom Metazoa; phylum Chordata; class Mammalia; order Rodentia; family Cricetidae; genus Microtus; species Microtus californicus. Next base: position 1,547,916 of record JAQJZF010000018.1, read on the forward strand.
CAAGCAATGAATCTACTTTTCAGAGAAACACATGGGAGATTCTCACAAAAGCATTTCATGAAATTAATACAGTTTCAGATGAATGTGAATATCTTTCAAAGAAAAGCTTCTAAAAGGAAGAGGAACACTGTTCTCAATTCTAACCATACTTTGATACATCCCAAACAACGAATCTTCTTTTCACAGAAATACGTCTGTGTTTCTCACAAAAGCATTTCATGAAATTCATACACTTTCAAAAGAACGAGATTATCTTTCAAAATAAAGCTTCTAAGGGGAAGAGGAACCATGTTCTAAATTCTTTTTTTTTACCCCTAACACTAACCCTAACCCTAACCCTAACCCTAAACCCTAAACCATAACCCTAACCCTCACCCTAATCGTAACCCTAACCCTAACCCGAACCATATCCCTAAACCCTAACCCTAACCCTAACCCTAACCCAGACCCTAACACTAATCCTAACCCTAACCACTGTTCTAAATTCTAACAATACTTTGATACATCCCAAACAACGAATCTTCTTTTCACAGAAACACGTCTATGTTTCTTACAAAAGCATTTCATGAAATTCATACACTTTCAGATGAATGTGAATATCTCTCAAAGTAAAGCTTCTAAACAGAAGAGGAACACTGTTCTCAATTCTAACAATATTTTGATACAACCCACACTACGAATCTTCTTTTCACAGAAACACATCTGTGTTTCTCACAAAAGCATTTCATGAAATTCATACACTTTCAAAAGAACGAGATTATCTTTCAAAGTAAAGCTTCAAAACGTAAGAGGAACACTGTTCTCAATTCTAACAATACTGTGAAACATCCCACACAACGAATCTTCTTTTCACACAATCACGTCTGTGTTTCTCACAAAAGAATTTCATGAAATTCATACACTTTCAGATGAATGTGAATATCTCTCAAAGTAAAGCTTCTAAACAGAAGAGGAACAATGTTCTCAATTCTAACAATACTTTGATATATCCCAAACTATGAATCTTCTTCTCAGAGAAACACATGGGAGATTCTCACAAAAGCATTTCATGAAATTCATACACTTTCAGATGAATGTGAATATCTTTCAAAGTAAAGCTTCTAAACGGAAGAGGAACACTGTTCTCAATTCTAACCATACTTTGATACATCCCAAACAACGATTCTTCTTTTCACCAAAACACGTCTGTGTTTCTCACAAGAGCATTTCATGAAATTCATACACTCTCAAAAGAAAGAGATTATCTTTCAAAGTAAAGCTTCTAAGGGGAAGAGGAACACTGTTATCAATTCTAACGATACTTTGATACATCCCAAACAACGAATCCTCTTTTCTCAGAAACACGTCTGTGGTTCTCACAAAAGCATTTCATGAAATTCATACACTTTCAAAAGAACGAGATTATCTTTCAAAGTAAAGCTTCTAAGGGGAAGAGGAACACTGTTCTAAATTCTTTTTTTTTACCCCTAACACTAACGCTAACCCTAACCCTAAACCTAAACCCTAAACCATAACCCTAACCCTAACCCTAATCGTAACCCTAACCCTAACCCTAAACCTATCCCTAAACCCTAACCCTAACCCTAACCTTAACCCAGACCCTAACCCTAATACTAACCCTAACCACTGTTCTAAATTCTAACAATACTTTGATACATCCCAAACAACAAATCTTTTCACAGAAACACGTCTACGTTTCTTACATAGCATTTCATGAAAGTCATACACTTTCAGATGAATGTGAATATCTTTCAAAGTAAAGCTTCTAAGGGGAAGAGGAACACTGTTCTCAATTCTAACAATATTTAGATACATCCCAAACAACGAATCTTCTTTTCACAGAAACACATCTGTGTTTCTCACAAAAGCATTTCATGAAATTCATACACTTTCAAAAGAACGAGACTATCTTTCAAAGTAAAGCTTCTAAGGGGAAGAGGAACACTGTTCTCATTTCTAACAATACTTTGATACATCCCAAACAACGAATCTTCTTTTCACATAAACACGTCTGTGTTTCTCACAAAAGCATTTCATGAAATTCATACACTTTCAAAAGAACGAGATTATCTTTCAAAGTAAAGCTTCAAAACGTAAGAGGAACACTGTTCTCAATTCTAACAATACTGTGAAACATCCCACACAACGAATCTTCTTTTCACACAATCACGTCTACGTTTCTTACAAAAGCATTTCATGAAATTCATACACTTTCAGATGAATGTGAATATCTCTCAAAGTAAAGCTTCTAAACAGAAGAGGAACAATGTTCTCAATTCTAACAATACTTTGATATATCCCAAACTATGAATCTTCTTTTCAGAGAAACACATGGGAGATTCTCACAAAAGCATTTCATGAAATTCATACACTTTCAGATGAATGTGAATATCTTTCAAAGTAAAGCTTCTAAACGGAAGAGGAACACTGTTCTCAATTCTAACCATACTTTGATACATCCCAAACAACGATTCTTCTTTTCACCAAAACACGTCTGTGTTTCTCACAAGAGCATTTCATGAAATTCATACACTCTCAAAAGAACGAGATTATCTTTCAAAGTAAAGCTTCTAAGGGGAAGAGGAACACTGTTCTCAATTCTATCGACACTTTGATACATCCCAAACAACGAATCCTCTTTTCTCAGAAACACGTCTGTGTTTCTCACAAAAGCATTTCATGAAATTCATACACTTTCAAATGAACGTGATTATCTTTCAAAGTAAAGCTTCAAAACGTAAGAGGAACACTGTTCACAATTCTAACAATACTGTGAAACATCCCACACAACGAATCTTCTTTTCTCACAATCACGTCTACGTTTCTTACAAAAGCATTTCATGAAATTCATACACTTTCAGATGAATGTGAATATCTCTCAAAGTAAAGCTTCTAAAAGGAAGAGGAACACTGTTCTCAATTCTAACCATACTTTGATACATCCCAAACAACGAATCTTCTTTTCACAGAAATACGTCTGTGTTTCTCACAAAAGCATTTCATGAAATTCATACACTTTCAGAAGAACGAGATTATCTTTCAAAGTAAAGCTTTTGAGGGGAAGAGGAACCCTGTTCTAAATTCTTTTTTTTTACCCCTAACACTAACCCTAACCCTAACCCTAACCCTAAACCCTAAACCATAACCCTAACCCTAACCCTAATCGTAACCCTAACCCTAACACGAACCATATCCCTAAACGCTAACCCTAACCCTAACCCTAACCCTAACCCTAACCCAGACCCTAACCCTAATCCTAACCCTAACCACTGTTCTAAATTCTAACAATACTTTGATACATCCCAAACAACGATTCTTCTTTTCACAGAAACATGTCTATGTTTCTTACAAAAGCATTTCATGAAATTCATACACTTTCAGATGAATGTGAATATCTCTCAAAGTAAAGCTTCTAAACAGAAGAGGAACACTGTTGTCAATTCTAACAATATTTTGATACAACCCAAACTACGAATCTTCTTTTCACAGAAACACATCTGTGTTTCTCACAAAAGCATTTCATGAAATTCATACACTTTCTAAAGAACGAGACTATCTTTCAAAGTAAAGCTTCTAAGGGGAAGAGGAACAATGTTCTAAATTCTTTTTTTTTAACCCTAACACTAACCCTAACCCTAACCCTAAACCGTAAACCATAACCCTAACCCTAACCCTAATCGTAACCCTAACCCTAACCATAACCCTATCCCTAAACACTAACCCTAACCCTAACTCTAACCCTAACCCAGACCCTAACCCTAATCCTAACCCTATCCACTGTTCTAAATTCTAAGAATACTTTGATACATCCCAAACAACGAATATTCTTTTCACAGAAACAAGTCTATGTTTCTTACAAAAGCATTTCATGAAATTCATACACTTTCAGATGAATGTGAATATCTTTCAGAGAAAAGGTTTTAAAAGGAAGAGGAACACTGTTCTCAATTCTAACCATACTTTGATACATCCCAAACAACGAATCTTCTTTTCACAGAAATACGTCTGTGTTTCTCACAAAAGCATTTCATGAAATTCATACACTTTCAGATGAATGTGAATATCTCTCAAAGTAAAGCTTCTAAACAGATGAGAAACACTGTTCTCAATTCGAACCATACTTTGATACATCCCACACAACGAATCTTCTTTTCACAGAAACACGTCTGTGTTTCTCACAAAAGCATTTCATGAAATTCATACACTCTCAAAAGAACGAGATTATCTTTCAAAGTAAAGCTTCTAAGGGGAAGAGGAACACTGTTCTCAATTCTAACGATACTTTGATACATCCCAAACAACGAATCCTCTTTTCTCAGAAACACGTCTGTGTTTCTCACAAAAGCATTTCATGAAATTCATAAACTTTCAAAAGAACGAGATTATCTTTCAAAGTAAAGCTTCAAAACGTAAGAGGAACACTGTTCTCAATTCTAACAATACTGTGAAACATCCCACACAACGAATCTTCTTTTCACACAATCACGTCTACATTTCTTACAAAAGCATTTCATGAAATTCATATACTCTCAAAAGAACGAGATTATCTTTCAAAGTAAAGCTTCTAAGGGGAAGAGGAACACTGTTCTCAATTCTAACAATACTTTGATACATCCCAAACAACGAATCTTCTTTTCACAGAAACACGTCTGTGTTTTTCACAAAAGCATTTCATTAAATTCATACACTTTCAAAAGAACGAGATTATCTTTCAAAGTAAAGCTTCAAAACGTAAGAGGAACACTGTTCTCAATTCTAACAATACTGTGAAACATCCCACACAACGAATCTTCTTTTCACACAATCACGTCTACGTTTCTTACAAAAGCATTTCATGAAATTCATACACTTTCAGATGAATGTGAATATCTCTCAAAGTAAAGCTTCTAAACAGAAGAGGAACAATGTTCTCAATTCTAACAATACTTTGATATATCCCAAACTATGAATCTTCTTTTCAGAGAAACACATGGGAGATTCTCATAAAAGCATTTCATGAAATTCATACACTTTCAGATGAATGTGAATATCTTTCAGAGAAAAGCTTTTAAAAGGAAGAGGAACACTGTTCTCAATTCTAACCATACTTTGATACATCCTAAACAACGAATCTTCTTTTCACAGAAATACGTCTGTGTTTCTCACAAAAGCATTTCATGAAATTCATACACTTTCAGATGAATGTGAATATCTCTCAAAGTAAAGCTTCTAAACAGAAGAGAAACACTGTTCTCAATTCGAACCATACTTTGATACATCCCACACAACGAATCTTCTTTTCACAGAAACACGTCTGTGTTTCTCACAAAAGCATTTCATGAAATTCATACACTCTCAAAAGAACGAGATTATCTTTCAAAGTAAAGCTTCAAAACGTAAGAGAAACACTGTTCTCAATTCTAACAATACTGTGAAACATCCCACACAACGAATCTTCTTTTCACACAATCACGTCTACATTTCTTACAAAAGCATTTCATGAAATTCATACACTCTCAAAAGAACGAGATTATCTTTCAAAGTAAAGCTTCTAAGGGGAAGAGGAACACTGTTCTCAATTCTAAGGATACTTTGATACATCCCAAATAACGGATCCTCTTTTCTCAGAAACACGTCTGTGTTTCTCACAAATACATTTCATGAAATTCATACACTTTCAAATGAACGTGATTATCTTTCAAAGTAAAGCTTCAAAACGTAAGAGGAACACTGTTCCCAATTCTAACAATACTGTGAAACATCCCACACAACGAATCTTCCTTTCTCACAATCACGTCTACGTTTCTTACAAAAGCATTTCATGAAATTCATACACTTTCAGATGAATGTGAATATCTCTCAAAGTAAAGCTTCTAAACAGAAGAGGAACACTCTTCTAAATTCTAACAATACTTTGATATATCCCAAGCAATGAATCTACTTTTCAGAGAAACACATGGGAGATTCTCACAAAAGCATTTCATGAAATTCATACACTTTCAGATGAATGTGAAAATTGTTCAAAGAAAAGCTTCTAAAAGGAAGAGGAACACTGTTCTCAATTCTAACCATACTTTGATACATCCCAAACAACGAATCTTCTTTTCACAGAAATACGCCTGTGTTTCTCACAAAAGCATTTCATGAAATTCATACACTTTCAAAAGAACGAGATTATCTTTCAAAGTAAAGCTTTTAAGGGGAAGAGGAACCCTGTTCTAAATTCTTTTTTTTTACCCCTAACACTAACCCTAACCCTACACCCTAAACCATAACCCTAACCCTAACCCTAATCGTAACCCTAACCCTAACACGAACCATATCCCTAAACCCTAACCCTAACCCTAACCCTAACCCTAACCCTAACCCTAACCCAGACCCTAACCCTAATCCTAACCCTAACCACTGTTCTAAATTCTAACAATACTTTGATACATCCCAAACAACGATTCTTCTTTTCACAGAAACATGTCTATGTTTCTTACAAAAGCATTTCATGAAATTCATACACTTTCAGATGAATGTGAATATCTCTCAAAGTAAAGCTTCTAAACAGAAGAGGAACACTGTTGTCAATTCTAACAATATTTTGATACAACCCAAACTACGAATCTTCTTTTCACAGAAACACATCTCTGTTTCTCACAAAAGCATTTCATGAAATTCATACACTTTCAAAAGAACGAGACTATCTTTCAAAGTAAAGCTTCTAAGGGGAAGAGGAACACTCTTCTCATTTCTAACAATACTTTGATACATCCCAAACAACGAATCTTCTTTTCACATAAACACGTCTGTATTTCTCACAAAACATTTCATTAAATTCATACACTTTCAAAAGAACGAGATTATCTTTCAAAGTAAAGCTTCAAAACGTAAGAGGAGCACTGTTCTCAATTCTAACAATACTGTGAAACATCCCACACAAGAATCTTCTTTTCACACAATCACGTCTACGTTTCTTACAAAAGCATTTCATGAAATTCATACACTTTCAGATGAATGTGAATATCTCTCAAAGTAAAGCTTCTAAACAGAAGAGGAACAATGTTCTCAATTCTAACAATACTTTGATATATCCCAAACTATGAATCTTCTTTTCAGAGAAACACATGGGAGATTCTCATAAAAGCATTTCATGAAATTCATACACTTTCAGATGAATGTGACTATCTTTCAAAGAAAAGCTTCTAAAAGGAAGAGGAACACCGTTCTCAATTCTAACCATACTTTGATACATCCCAAACAGCGAATCTTCTTTTCACAGAAATACGTCTGTGTTTCTCACAAAAGCATTTCATGAAATTCATACACTTTCAAAAGAACGAGATTATCTTTCAAAGTAAAGGTTCAAAACGTAAGAGGAACACTGTTTCCCAATTCGAACAATACTGTGAAACATCCCACACAACGAATCTTCTTTTCACAGAAACACGTCTATGTTTCTTACAAAAGCATTTCATGAAATTCATACATTTTCAGATGATTGTGAATATCTCTCAAAGTAAAGCTTCTAAACAGAAGAGAAACACTGTTCTCAATTCTAACCATACTTTGATACATCCCAAAAAACGATTCTTCTTTTCACAGAAACATATTGTGTTTCTCACAAAAGAATTTCATGAAATTCATACACTTTCAAAAGAACAAGATTATCTTTCAAAGTAAAGCTTCTAAGGGAAGAGGAACACTATTCTCAATTCTAACGATACTTTGATACATCCCAAACAACGAATCCTCTTTTCTCAGAAACACGTCTGTGTTTCTCACAAAAGCATTTCATGAAATTCATACACTTTCAAATGAACGTGATTATCTTTCAAAGTAAAGCTTCAAAACGTAAGAGGAACACTGTTCCCAATTCTAACAATACTGTGAAACATCCCACACAACGAATCTTCTTTTCTCACAATCACGTCTACGTTTCTTACAAAAGCATTTCATGAAATTCATACACTTTCAGATGAATGTGAATATCTCTCAAAGTAAAGCTTCTAAACAGAAGAGGAACACTGTTCTCAATTCTAACAATACTTTGATATATCCCAAGCAATGAATCTTCTTTTCAGAGAAACACATGGGAGATTCTCATCAAAGCATTTCATGAAATTCATACACTTTCAGATGAATGTGAATATCTTTCAAAGAAAAGCTTCTAAAAGGAAGAGGAACACTGTTCTCAATTCTAACCATACTTTGATACATCCCAAACAGCGAATCTTCTTTTCACAGAAATACGTCTGTGTTTCTCACAAAAGCATTTCATGAAATTCATACACTTTCAAAAGAACGAGATTATCTTTCAAAGTAAAGCTTTTAAGGGGAAGAGGAACACTGTTCTAAATTCTTTTTTTTTAACCCTAACACTAACCCTAACCCTAACCCTAAACCGTAAACCATAACCCTAACCCTAACCCTAATCGTAACCCTAACCCTAACCATAACCCTATCCCTAAACACTAACCCTAACCCTAACTCTAACCCTAACCCAGACCCTAACCCTAATCCTAACCCTATCCACTGTTCTAAATTCTAAGAATACTTTGATACATCCCAAACAACGAATATTCTTTTCACAGAAACAAGTCTATGTTTCTTACAAAAGCATTTCATGAAATTCATACACTTTCAGATGAATGTGAATATCTTTCAGAGAAAAGCTTTTAAAAGGAAGAGGAACACTGTTCTCAATTCTAACCATACTTTGATACATCCCAAACAACGAATTTTCTTTTCACAGAAATACGTCTGTGTTTTTCTCACAAAAGCATTTCATGAAATTCATACACTTTCAGATGAATGTGAATATCTTTCAGAGAAAAGCTTTTAAAAGGAAGAGGAACACTGTTCTCAATTCTAACCATACTTTGATACATCCCAAACAACGAATTTTCTTTTCACAGAAATACGTCTGTGTTTCTCACAAAAGCATTTCATGAAATTCATAAACTTTCAAAAGAACGAGATTATCTTTCAAAGTAAAGCTTCAAAACGTAAGAGGAACACTGTTCTCAATTCTAACAATACTGTGAAACATCCCACACAACGAATCTTCTTTTCACACAATCACGTCTACATTTCTTACAAAAGCATTTCATGAAATTCATATACTCTCAAAAGAACGAGATTATCTTTCAAAGTAAAGCTTCTAAGGGGAAGAGGAACACTGTTCTCAATTCTAACAATACTTTGATACATCCCAAACAACGAATCTTCTTTTCACAGAAACACGTCTGTGTTTTTCACAAAAGCATTTCATTAAATTCATACACTTTCAAAAGAACGAGATTATCTTTCAAAGTAAAGCTTCAAAACGTAAGAGGAACACTGTTCTCAATTCTAACAATACTGTGAAACATCCCACACAACGAATCTTCTTTTCACACAATCACGTCTACGTTTCTTACAAAAGCATTTCATGAAATTCATACACTTTCAGATGAATGTGAATATCTCTCAAAGTAAAGCTTCTAAACAGAAGAGGAACAATGTTCTCAATTCTAACAATACTTTGATATATCCCAAACTATGAATCTTCTTTTCAGAGAAACACATGGGAGATTCTCATAAAAGCATTTCATGAAATTCATACACTTTCAGATGAATGTGAATATCTTTCAGAGAAAAGCTTTTAAAAGGAAGAGGAACACTGTTCTCAATTCTAACCATACTTTGATACATCCTAAACAACGAATCTTCTTTTCACAGAAATACGTCTGTGTTTCTCACAAAAGCATTTCATGAAATTCATACACTTTCAGATGAATGTGAATATCTCTCAAAGTAAAGCTTCTAAACAGAAGAGAAACTCTGTTCTCAATTCGAACCATACTTTGATACATCCCACACAACGAATCTTCTTTTCACAGAAACACGTCTGTGTTTCTCACAAAAGCATTTCATGAAATTCATACACTCTCAAAAGAACGAGATTATCTTTCAAAGTAAAGCTTCAAAACGTAAGAGAAACACTGTTCTCAATTCTAACAATACTGTGAAACATCCCACACAACGAATCTTCTTTTCACACAATCACGTCTACATTTCTTACAAAAGCATTTCATGAAATTCATACACTCTCAAAAGAACGAGATTATCTTTCAAAGTAAAGCTTCTAAGGGGAAGAGGAACACTGTTCTCAATTCTAAGGATACTTTGATACATCCCAAATAACGGATCCTCTTTTCTCAGAAACACGTCTGTGTTTCTCACAAATACATTTCATGAAATTCATACACTTTCAAATGAACGTGATTATCTTTCAAAGTAAAGCTTCAAAACGTAAGAGGAACACTGTTCCCAATTCTAACAATACTGTGAAACATCCCACACAACGAATCTTCCTTTCTCACAATCACGTCTACGTTTCTTACAAAAGCATTTCATGAAATTCATACACTTTCAGATGAATGTGAATATCTCTCAAAGTAAAGCTTCTAAACAGAAGAGGAACACTCTTCTAAATTCTAACAATACTTTGATATATCCCAAGCAATGAATCTACTTTTCAGAGAAACACATGGGAGATTCTCACAAAAGCATTTCATGAAATTCATACACTTTCAGATGAATGTGAAAATCGTTCAAAGAAAAGCTTCTAAAAGGAAGAGGAACACTGTTCTCAATTCTAACCATACTTTGATACATCCCAAACAACGAATCTTCTTTTCACAGAAATACGCCTGTGTTTCTCACAAAAGCATTTCATGAAATTCATACACTTTCAAAAGAACGAGATTATCTTTCAAAGTAAAGCTTTTAAGGGGAAGAGGAACCCTGTTCTAAATTCTTTTTTTTTACCCCTAACACTAACCCTAACCCTAACCCTAACCCTACACCCTAAACCATAACCCTAACCCTAACCCTAATCGTAACCCTAACCCTAACACGAACCATATCCCTAAACCCTAACCCTAACCCTAACCCTAACCCTAACCCTAACCCTAACCCAGACCCTAACCCTAATCCTAACCCTAACCACTGTTCTAAATTCTAACAATACTTTGATACATCCCAAACAACGATTCTTCTTTTCACAGAAACATGTCTATGTTTCTTACAAAAGCATTTCATGAAATTCATACACTTTCAGATGAATGTGAATATCTCTCAAAGTAAAGCTTCTAAACAGAAGAGGAACACTGTTGTCAATTCTAACAATATTTTGATACAACCCAAACTACGAATCTTCTTTTCACAGAAACACATCTCTGTTTCTCACAAAAGCATTTCATGAAATTCATACACTTTCAAAAGAACGAGACTATCTTTCAAAGTAAAGCTTCTAAGGGGAAGAGGAACACTCTTCTCATTTCTAACAATACTTTGATACATCCCAAACAACGAATCTTCTTTTCACATAAACACGTCTGTATTTCTCACAAAAGCATTTCATTAAATTCATACACTTTCAAAAGAACGAGATTATCTTTCAAAGTAAAGCTTCAAAACGTAAGAGGAGCACTGTTCTCAATTCTAACAATACTGTGAAACATCCCACACAAGAATCTTCTTTTCACACAATCACGTCTACGTTTCTTACAAAAGCATTTCATGAAATTCATACACTTTCAGATGAATGTGAATATCTCTCAAAGTAAAGCTTCTAAACAGAAGAGGAACAATGTTCTCAATTCTAACAATACTTTGATATATCCCAAACTATGAATCTTCTTTTCAGAGAAACACATGGGAGATTCTCATAAAAGCATTTCATGAAATTCATACACTTTCAGATGAATGTGACTATCTTTCAAAGAAAAGCTTCTAAAAGGAAGAGGAACACCGTTCTCAATTCTAACCATACTTTGATACATCCCAAACAGCGAATCTTCTTTTCACAGAAATACGTCTGTGTTTCTCACAAAAGCATTTCATGAAATTCATACACTTTCAAAAGAACGAGATTATCTTTCAAAGTAAAGGTTCAAAACGTAAGAGGAACACTGTTTCCCAATTCGAACAATACTGTGAAACATCCCACAAAACGAATCTTCTTTTCACAGAAACACGTCTATGTTTCTTACAAAAGCATTTCATGAAATTCATACATTTTCAGATGATTGTGAATATCTCTCAAAGTAAAGCTTCTAAACAGAAGAGAAACACTGTTCTCAATTCTAACCATACTTTGATACATCCCAAAAAACGATTCTTCTTTTCACAGAAACATATTGTGTTTCTCACAAAAGAATTTCATGAAATTCATACACTTTCAAAAGAACAAGATTATCTTTCAAAGTAAAGCTTCTAAGGGAAGAGGAACACTATTCTCAATTCTAACGATACTTTGATACATCCCAAACAACGAATCCTCTTTTCTCAGAAACACGTCTGTGTTTCTCACAAAAGCATTTCATGAAATTCATACACTTTCAAATGAACGTGATTATCTTTCAAAGTAAAGCTTCAAAACGTAAGAGGAACACTGTTCCCAATTCTAACAATACTGTGAAACATCCCACACAACGAATCTTCTTTTCTCACAATCACGTCTACGTTTCTTACAAAAGCATTTCATGAAATTCATACACTTTCAGATGAATGTGAATATCTCTCAAAGTAAAGCTTCTAAACAGAAGAGGAACACTGTTCTCAATTCTAACAATACTTTGATATATCCCAAGCAATGAATCTTCTTTTCAGAGAAACACATGGGAGATTCTCATCAAAGCATTTCATGAAATTCATACACTTTCAGATGAATGTGAATATCTTTCAAAGAAAAGCTTCTAAAAGGAAGAGGAACACTGTTCTCAATTCTAACCATACTTTGATACATCCCAAACAGCGAATCTTCTTTTCACAGAAATACGTCTGTGTTTCTCACAAAAGCATTTCATGAAATTCATACACTTTCAAAAGAACGAGATTATCTTTCAAAGTAAAGCTTTTAAGGGGAAGAGGAACACTGTTCTAAATTCTTTTTTTTTAACCCTAACACTAACCCTAACCCTAACCCTAAACCGTAAACCATAACCCTAACCCTAACCCTAATCGTAACCCTAACCCTAACCATAACCCTATCCCTAAACACTAACCCTAACCCTAACTCTAACCCTAACCCAGACCCTAACCCTAATCCTAACCCTATCCACTGTTCTAAATTCTAAGAATACTTTGATACATCCCAAACAACGAATATTCTTTTCACAGAAACAAGTCTATGTTTCTTACAAAAGCATTTCATGAAATTCATACACTTTCAGATGAATGTGAATATCTTTCAGAGAAAAGCTTTTAAAAGGAAGAGGAACACTGTTCTCAATTCTAACCATACTTTGATACATCCCAAACAACGAATTTTCTTTTCACAGAAATACGTCTGTGTTTTTCTCACAAAAGCATTTCATGAAATTCATACACTTTCAGATGAATGTGAATATCTCTCAAAGTAAAGCTTCTAAACAGAAGAGAAACACTGTTCTCAATTCGAACCATACTTTGATACATCCCACACAACGAATCTTCTTTTCACAGAAACACGTCTGTGTTTCTCACAAAAGCATTTCATGAAATTCATACACTCTCAAAAGAACGAGATTATCTTTCAAAGTAAAGCTTCTAAGGGGAAGAGGAACACTGTTCTCAATTCTAACGATACTTTGATACATCCCAAACAACGAATCTTCTTTTCTCAGAAACACGCCTGTGTTTCTCACAAAAGCATTTCATGAAATTCATAAACTTTCAAAAGAACGAGATTATCTTTCAAAGTAAAGCTTCAAAACGTAAGAGGAACACTGTTCTCAATTCTTACAATACTGTGAAACATCCCACACAGCGAATCTTCTTTTCACACAATCACGTCTACATTTCTTACAAAAGCATTTCATGAAATTCATACACTCTCAAAAGAACGAGATTATCTTTCAAAGTAAAGCTTCTAAGGGGAAGAGGAACACTGTTCTCAATTCTAACAATACTGTGAAACATCCCACACAACGAATCTTCCTTTCTCACAATCACGTCTACGTTTCTTACAAAAGCATTTCATGAAATTCATACACTTTCAGATGAATGTGAATATCTCTCAAAGTAAAGCTTCTAAACAGAAGAGGAACACTGTTCTCAATTCTAACAATACTTTGATATATCCCAAGCAATGAATCTACTTTTCAGAGAAACACATGGGAGATTCTCACAAAAGCATTTCATGAAATTCATACACTTTCAGATGAATGTGAAAATCGTTCAAAGAAAAGCTTCTAAAAGGAAGAGGAACACTGTTCTCAATTCTAACCATACTTTGATACATCCCAAACAACGAATCTTCTTTTCACAGAAATACGTCTGTGTTTCTCACAAAAGCATTTCATGAAATTCATACACTTTCAAAAGAACGAGATTATCTTTCAAAGTAAAGCTTTTAAGGGGAAGAGGAACCCTGTTCTAAATTCTTTTTTTTTACCCCTAACACTAACCCTAACCCTAACCCTAACCCTAAACCCTAAACCATAACCCTAACCCTAACCCTAATCGTAACCCTAACCCTAACACGAACCATATCCCTAAACCCTAACCCTAACCCTAACCCTAACCATACCCTAACCCTAATCCTAACCCTAACCACTGTTCTAAATTCTAACAATACTTTGATACATCCCAAACAACGATTCTTCTTTTCACAGAAACACGTCTATGTTTCTTACAAAAGCATTTCATGAAATTCATACACTTTCAGATGAATGTGAATATCTCTCAAAGTAAAGCTTCTAAACAGAAGAGGAACACTGTTGTCAATTCTAACAATATTTTGATACAACCCAAACTACGAATCTTCTTTTCACAGAAACACATCCCTGTTTCTCACAAAAGCATTTCATGAAATTCATACACTTTCAAAAGAACGAGACTATCTTTCAAAGTAAAGCTTCTAAGGGGAAGAGGAACACTGTTCTCATTTCTAACAATACTTTGATACATCCCAAACAACGAATCTTCTTTTCACATAAACACGTCTGTGTTTCTCACAAAAGCATTTCATTAAATTCATACACTTTCAAAAGAACGAGATTATCTTTCAAAGTAAAGCTTCAAAACGTAAGAGGAGCACTGTTCTCAATTCTAACAATACTGTGAAACATCCCACACAACGAATCTTCTTTTCACACAATCACGTCTACGTTTCTTACAAAAGCATTTCATGAAATTCATACACTTTCAGATGAATGTGAATATCTCTCAAAGTAAAGCTTCTAAACAGAAGAGGAACAATGTTCTCAATTCTAACAATACTTTGATATATCCCAAACTATGAATCTTCTTTTCAGAGAAACACATGGGAGATTCTCATAAAAGCATTTCATGAAATTCATACACTTTCAGATGAATGTGACTATCTTTCAAAGAAAAGCTTCTAAAAGGAAGAGGAACAGTGTTCTCAATTCTAACCATACTTTGATACATCCCAAACAGCGAATCTTCTTTTCACAGAAATACCTCTGTGTTTCTCACAAAAGCATTTCATGAAATTCATACACTTTCAGATGAATGTGAATATCTCTCAAAGTAAAGCTTCTAAACAGAAGAGGAACACTGTTCTCAATTCTAACAATACTTTGATATATCCCAAGCAATGAATCTTCTTTTCAGAGAAACACATGGGAGATTCTCATAAAAGCATTTCATGAAATTCATACACTTTCAGATGAATGTGAATATCTTTCAAAGAAAAGCTTCTAAAAGGAAGAGGAACACTGTTCTCAATTCTAACCATACTTTGATACATCCCAAACAGCGAATCTTCTTTTCACAGAAATACGTCTGTGTTTCTCACAAAAGCATTTCATGAAATTCATACACTTTCAAAAGAACGAGATTATCTTTCAAAGTAAAGCTTCTAAGGGGAAGAGGAACACTGTTCTAAATTCTTTTTTTTTAACCCTAACACTAACCCTAACCCTAACCCTAAACCGTAAACCATAACCCTAACCCTAACCCTAATCGTAACCCTAACCCTAACCATAACCCTATCCCTAAACACTAACCCTAACCCTAACTCTAACCCTAACCCAGACCCTAACCCTAATCCTAACCCTATCCACTGTTCTAAATTCGAAGAATACTTTGATACATCCCAAACAACGAATATTCTTTTCACAGAAACAAGTCTATGTTTCTTACAAAAGCATTTCATGAAATTCATACACTTTCAGATGAATGTGAATATCTTTCAGAGAAAAGCTTTTAAAAGGAAGAGGAACACTGTTCTCAATTCTAACCATACTTTGATACATCCCAAACAACGAATCTTCTTTTCACAGAAATACGTCTGTGTTTCTCACAAAAGCATTTCATGAAATTCATACACTTTCAGATGAATGTGAATATCTCTCAAAGTAAAGCTTCTAAACAGAAGAGAAACACTGTTCTCAATTCGAACCATACTTTGATACATCCCACACAACGAATCTTCTTTTCACAGAAACACGTCTGTGTTTCTCACAAAAGCATTTCATGAAATTCATACACTCTCAAAAGAACGAGATTATCTTTCAAAGTAAAGCTTCTAAGGGGAAGAGGAACACTGTTCTCAATTCTAACGATACTTTGATACATCCCAAACAACGAATCCTCTTTTCTCAGAAACACGTCTGTGTTTCTCACAAAAGCATTTCATGAAATTCATAAACTTTCAAAAGAACGAGATTATCTTTCAAAGTAAAGCTTCAAAACGTAAGAGGAACACTGTTCTCAATTCTAATACTGTGAAACATCCCACACAACGAATCTTCTTTTCAAACAATCACGTCTACATTTCTTACAAAAGCATTTCATGAAATTCATACACTCTCAAAAGAACGAGATTATCTTTCAAAGTAAAGCTTCTAAGGGGAAGAGGAACACTGTTCTCAATTCTAAGGATACTTTGATACATCCCAAACAACGGATCCTCTTTTCTCAGAAACACGTCTGTGTTTCTCACAAATGCATTTCATGAAATTCATACACTTTCAAATGAACGTGATTATCTTTCAAAGTAAAGCTTCAAAACGTAAGAGGAACACTGTTCCCAATTCTAACAATACTGTGAAACATCCCACACAACGAATCTTCCTTTCTCACAATCACGTCTACGTTTTTTACAAAAGCATTTCATGAAATTCATACACTTTCAGATGAATGTGAATATCTCTCAAAATAAAGCTTCTAAACAGAAGAGGAACACTCTTCTAAATTCTAACAATACTTTGATATATCCCAAGCAATGAATCTACTTTTCAGAGAAACACATGGGAGATTCTCACAAAAGCATTTCATGAAATTCATACACTTTCAGATGAATGTGAAAATCGTTCAAAGAAAAGCTTCTAAAAGGAAGAGGAACACTGTTCTCAATTCTAACCATACTTTGATACATCCCAAACAACGAATCTTCTTTTCACAGAAATACGTCTGTGTTTCTCACAAAAGCATTTCATGAAATTCATACACTTTCAAAAGAACGAGATTATCTTTCAAAGTAAAGCTTTTAAGGGGAAGAGGAACCCTGTTCTAAATTCTTTTTTTTTACCCCTAACACTAACCCTAACCCTAACCCTAACCCTAAACCCTAAACCATAACCCTAACCCTAACCCTAATCGTAACCCTAACCCTAACACGAACCATATCCCTAAACCCTAACCTTAACCCTAACCCTAACCCAGACCCTAACCCTAATCCTAACCCTAACCACTGTTCTAAATTCTAACAATACTTTGATACATCCCAAACAACGATTCTTCTTTTCACAGAAACACGTCTATGTTTCTTACAAAAGCATTTCATGAAATTCATACACTTTCAGATGAATGTGAATATCTCTCAAAGTAAAGCTTCTAAACAGAAGAGGAACACTGTTGTCAATTCTAACAATATTTTGATACAACCCAAACTACGAATCTTCTTTTCACAGAAACACATCTCTGTTTCTCACAAAAGCATTTCATGAAATTCATACACTTTCAAAAGAACGAGACTATCTTTCAAAGTAAAGCTTCTAAGGGGAAGAGGAACACTGTTCTCATTTCTAACAATACTTTGATACATCCCAAACAACGAATCTTCTTTTCACATAAACACGTCTGTGTTTCTCACAAAAGCATTTCATTAAATTCATACACTTTCAAAAGAACGAGATTATCTTTCAAAGTAAAGCTTCAAAACGTAAGAGGAGCACTGTTCTCAATTCTAACAATACTGTGAAACATCCCACACAACGAATCTTCTTTTCACACAATCACGTCTACGTTTCTTACAAAAGCATTTCATGAAATTCATACACTTTCAGATGAATGTGAATATCTCTCAAAGTAAAGCTTCTAAACAGAAGAGGAACAATGTTCTCAATTCTAACAATACTTTGATATATCCCAAACTATGAATCTTCTTTTCAGAGAAACACATGGGAGATTCTCATAAAAGCATTTCATGAAATTCATACACTTTCAGATGAATGTGACTATCTTTCAAAGAAAAGCTTCTAAAAGGAAGAGGAACACTGTTCTCAATTCTAATCATACTTTGATACATCCCAAACAGCGAATCTTCTTTTCACAGAAATACGTCTGTGTTTCTCACAGAAGCATTTCATGAAATTCATACACTTTCAAAAGAACGAGATTATCTTTCAAAGTAAAGGTTCAAAACGTAAGAGGAACACTGTTCCCAATTCGAACAATACTGTGAAACATCCCACACAACGAATCTTCTTTTCACAGAAACACGTCTATGTTTCTTACAAAAGCATTTCATGAAATTCATACACTTTCAGATGAATGTGAATATCTCTCAAAGTAAAGCTTCTAAACAGAAGAGAAACACTGTTCTCAATTCTAACCATACTTTGATACATCCCAAAAAACGATTCTTCTTTTCACAGAAACATATTGTGTTTCTCACAAAAGAATTTCATGAAATTCATACACTTTCAAAAGAACAAGATTATCTTTCAAAGTAAAGCTTCTATGGGAAGAGGAACACTATTCTCAATTCTAACGATACTTTGATACATCCCAAACAACGAATCCTCTTTTCTCAGAAACACGTCTGTGTTTCTCACAAAAGCATTTCATGAAATTCATACACTTTCAAATGAACGTGATTATCTTTCAAAGTAAAGCTTCAAAACGTAAGAGGAACACTGTTCCCAATTCTAACAATACTGTGAAACATCCCACACAACGAATCTTCTTTTCTCACAATCACGTCTACGTTTCTTACAAAAGCATTTCATGAAATTCATACACTTTCAGATGAATGTGAATATCTCTCAAAGTAAAGCTTCTAAACAGAAGAGGAACACTGTTCTCAATTCTAACAATACTTTGATATATCCCAAGCAATGAATCTTCTTTTCAGAGAAACACATGGGAGATTCTCATAAAAGCATTTCATGAAATTCATACACTTTCAGATGAATGTGAATATCTTTCAAAGAAAAGCTTCTAAAAGGAAGAGGAACACTGTTCTCAATTCTAACCATACTTTGATACATCCCAAACAGCGAATCTTCTTTTCACAGAAATACGTCTGTGTTTCTCACAAAAGCATTTCATGAAATTCATACACTTTCAAAAGAACGAGATTATCTTTCAAAGTAAAGCTTCTAAGGGGAAGAGGAAC
>JAQJZF010000018.1:1582500-1585000 GCA_028537955.1 Microtus californicus
TAACCCTAACCGTAACCCTAACCATAACCCTAACCCTAACCCTAACCCTAACCCTAACAGTAACCCTAACCCTAACACTAACCCTAACCCTAACCCTAACCCTAACTTTAACCCTAACCCTAAACCTAACCCTAACCCTAACCCTAACCCTAACCCTAACCCTAACCCTAACTCTAACCCTAAACCTAACCCTAACCCTAACCCTAACCCTAACCCTAAACCCTAAACCCTAATCCTAACACTAATCGTAACCCTAACCTTAACACTAACCCTAAACCTATCCCTAAACCCTAAACCTAACCCACACCCAAACCCTAACCCGAATCCTAACCCTAACCACTGTTCTAAATTCTAACAATACTTTGATACATCCCAAACAACAAATCTTCTTTTCACAGAAACACGTGTACGTTTTTTACAATAGGATTTCATGAAATTCATACACTTTCAGATGAATGTGAATATCTTTAAAAATAAACCTTCTAAGGGGAAGAGGAACACTGTTCTCAATTCTAACCATACTTTGATACATCCCAAACAACGATTCTTCTTTTCACAGAAACACGTCTGTGTTTCTCACAAAAGCATTTCATGAAATTCATACACTCTCAAAAGAACGAGATTATCTTTCAAAGTAAAGCTTCTAAGGGGAAGAGGAACACTGTTCTCAATTCTAACAATACTTTCATACATCGCAAACAAAGAATCTTCTTTTCACCAAAACACTTCTATGTTTCTCACAAAAGAATTTCATGAAATTCATACACCTTCAAAAGAACGAGATTATCTTTCAAAGTAAAGCTTCTAAGGGGAAGAGGAACACCGTTCTAAATTCTTTTTTTTTAACCCTAACCCTAACCCTAACCCTAACCCTAACCCTAACCCTAACCATAACCCTTACCCTAACCCTAAAACTAACCCTAACCTTAACCCTAAACCCTAACCCTAACCCTAAACCCTAACCCTAACCCAAACCCTAACCCTAACCCTACCCTAATCCTAACCCTAACCCTAACCCTAACCCTAACCCTAACCCTAACCCTAAACCTACCCTAATCCTAACCCTAACGCTAACCCTATCCCAAATCCAAACCCAAACCCTAACCCTAACCCTAACCCTAACCCTAACCCTAACTTTAACCCTAACCCTAACTCTAACCATAACCATAACACTAAACCTTACCCTTACCCTAACACTAACCCTAACCCAGAACCTAACCCTAATCCTAACCCTAACCACTGTTCTAAATTCTAACAATACTTTGATACATCCCAAACAACAAATCTTCTTTTCACAGAAACACGTCTACGTTTCTTAGAAAAGCATTCCATGAAATTCATACACTTTCAGATGAATGTGAATATCTTTCAAAGTAAAGCTTCTAAGGGGAAGAGGAACACTGTTCTCAATTCTAACAATACTTTGATACATCGCAAACAAAGAATCTTCTTTTCACCAAAACACGTCTGTGTTTCTCACAAAAGCATTTCATTAAATTCTTACACTTTCAAAAGAACGAGACTATCTTTCAAAGTAAAGCTTCTAAAAGGAAGAGGAACACTGTTCTCAATTCTAACAATAATGTGAAACATCCCGCACAACGAATCTTCATTTCACACAATCACGTCTAAGTTTCTTACAAAAGCATTTCATGAAATTCATACACTTTCAGATGAATGTGAATATCTTTCAAAGTAAAGCTTCTAAACGGAAGAGGAACACTGTTCTCAATTCTAACCATACTTTGATACATCCCAAACAACGATTCTTCTTTTCACAGAAACACGTCTGTGTTTCTCACAAAAGCATTATATGAAATTCATACACTCTCAAAAGAACGAGATTATCTTTCAAAGTAAAGCTTCTAAGGGGAAGAGGAACACTGTTCTCAATTCTAACAATACTTTGATACATCGCAAACAAAGAATCTTCTTTTCACCAAAACACTTCTATGTTTCTCACAAAAGCATTTCATTAAATTCATACACTTTCAAAAGAACAAGATTATCTTTCAAAGTAAAGCTTCTAAGGGGAAGAGGAACACTATTCTCAATTCTAACGATACTTTGATACATCCAAAACAACGAATCCTCTTTTCTCAGAAACACGTCTGTGTTTCTCACAAAAGCATTACATGAAATTCATACACTTTCAAATGAACGTTATTATCTTTCAAATTAAAGCTTCAAAACGTAAGAGGAACACTGTTCACAATTCTAACAATACTGTGAAACATCCCACAAAACGATTCTTCTTTTCTCACAATCACGTCTACGTTTCTTACAAAAGCATTTCATGAAATTCATACACTTTCAGATGAATGTGAATATCTCTCAAAATAAAGCTTCTAAACAGAAGAGGAACACTGTTCTCAATTCTAACAACACTTTGATATATCCCAAGCAAAGAATCTTCTTTTGAGAGAAACACATGGGAGATTCTCACAAAAGCATTTCATGAAATTCATACACTTTCCGATGAATGTGAATATCTTTCAAA
>JAQJZF010000018.1:1662500-1665000 GCA_028537955.1 Microtus californicus
ACCCTAACCCTAACTGTAACCCTAACCATAACCCTAACCCTAACCCTAACACTAATCCTAACCCTAACCCTAACCCTAACACTAAACCCTAACCCTAACCCTAACCCTAATCCTAACCCTAACCCTAACGCTAAACCTAACCCAACCCCCAAACAACCCTAACCCTAACCCTAACCATAACTCTAAACCCTAACTCTAACCCTAACCCTAACCCTGACCCTAAACCTAACCCTAACCACTGTTCTAAATTCTAACAATACTTTGATACATCCCAAACAACGAATCTTCTTTTCACAGAAACACGTCTACGTTTCTTACAAAAGCATTTCATGAAATTCATACACTTTCAGATGAATGGGAATATCTCTCAAAATAAAGCTTCTAAACAGAAGAGGAACACTGTTCTCAATTCTAACAATACTTCGATACAACCCAAACTACGAATGTTCTTTTCACAGAAACACATTTGTGTTTCTCACAAAAGCATTTCATAAATTCATACACTTTCAAAAGAATGAGATTATCTTTCAAAGTAAAGCTTCTAAGGGGAAGACGAACACTAGTCTCAATTCTAACGATACTTTGATACATCCCAAACAACGAATCCTCTTTTCTCAGAAACACGTCTGTGTTTCTCACAAAAGCATTTCATGAAAGTCATACACTTTCAGATGAATGTGAATATCTTTCCAAGTAAAGCTTCTAAACGGAAGAGGAACACTGTTCTCAATTCTAACCATACTTTGATACATCCCAAACAACGAATCTCCTTTTCACAGAAATACGTCTGTGTTTCTCACAAAAGCATTTCATGAAATTCATACACTTTCAAAAGAACGAGATTATCTTTCAATGTAAAGCTTCTAAGGGGAAGAGGAACACTGTTCTACATTCTTTTTTTTAACCCTAACCCTAACCCTAACCCTAAACCCTAAACCCTAACCCTAACACTAATCGTAACCCTAACCTTAACCCTAACCCTAAACCTATCCCTAAACCCTAAACCTAACCCTAACCCAAACCCTAACCCGAATCCGAACCCTAACCACTGTTCTAAATTCTAACAATACTTTGATACATCCCAAACAACAAATCTTCTTTTCACAGAAACACGTGTACGTTTCTTACAAAAGGATTTCATGAAATTCATACACTTTCAGATGAATGTGAATATCTTTAAAAATAAACCTTCTAAGGGGAAGAGGAACACTGTTCTCAATTCTAACCATATTTTGATACACCCCAAACAACGATTCTTCTTTTCACAGAAACACGTCTGTGTTTCTCACAAAAGCATTTCATGAAATTCATACACTCTCAAAAGAACGAGATTATCTTTCAAAGTAAAGCTTCTAAGGGAAAGAGGAACACTGTTCTCAATTCTAACAATACTTTGATACATCCCAAACAAAGAATCTTCTTTTCACCAAAACACTTCTATGTTTCTCACAAAAGAATTTCTTGAAATTCATACACCTTCAAAAGAACGAGATTATCTTTCAAAGTAAAGCTTCTAAGGGGAAGAGGAACACTGTTCTAAATTCTTTTTTTTAACACTAACCCTAACCCTAACCCTAACCCTAACCCTAACCCTTACCCTAACCCTAACCTTAACCCTAAACCCTAACCCTAACCCTAAACCCTAAACCTAACCCAAACCCTAACCCTAACCCTACCCTAATCCTAACCCTAACCCTAACCCTAACCCAAACCCAAACCCTAACCCAAACCCTAACCCTAACCTTAACCCTAACCCTAACCCTAACACTAACCCTAACCCTAACGATAACCATAACCATAACCCTAAACCTTACCCTTACCCTAACACTAACCCTAACCCAAAACCTAACCCTAATCCTAACCCTAACCACTGTTCTAAATTCTAACAATACTTTGATACATCCCAAACAACAAACCTTCTTTTCACATAAACACGTCTACGTTTCTTACAAAAGCATTTCATGCAATTCATACACTTTCAGATGAATGTGAATATCTTTCAAAGTAAAGCTTCTAAGGGGAAGAGGAACACTGTTCTCAATTCTAACAATACTTTGATACATCGCAAACAAAGAATCTTCTTTTCACCAAAACACGTCTGTGTTTCTCACAAAAGCATTTCATTAAATTCTTACACTTTCAAAAGAACGAGACTATCTTTCAAAGTAAAGCTTCTAAAAGGAAGAGGAACACTGTTCTCAATTCTTTTTTTTTTTAATTAATTAATTAATTTATTTTTTAATTAAAGATTTCAGTCTCTTCCCCGCCACTGCCTCCCATTTCCCTCCCCCTCCCCCAATCAATACCCCCTCCCTCCTCAGCCCGCAGAGCAATCAGGGTTCCCTGCCCTGTGGGAATTCCAAGGAACCCTCACCTCCGTCCAGGTCTAGTAAGGTGAGCATCCAAACAGCCTAGGCTCCCACAAAGCCAGTACGTGCAGTAGGATTAGAAACCCATTGCCATTGTTCTTGAGTTCTAACAATACTGTGAAACATCCCGC
>JAQJZF010000018.1:1737500-1742500 GCA_028537955.1 Microtus californicus
AAGCTTCTAAACCGAAGAGGAACACTGTTCTCAATTCTAACCATACTTTGATACATCCCAAACAACGATTCTTCTTTTCACAGAAACATGTCTGTGTTTCTCACAAAATCATTTCATGAAATTCATACACTCTCAAAAGAACGAGATTATCTTTCAAAGTAAAGCTTCTAAGGGGAAGAGGAACACTGTTCTCAAGTCTAAAAATACTTTGATACATCCCAAACAAAGAATCTTCTTTTCACCAAAACACTTCTATGTTTCTCACAAAAGAATTTCATGAAATTCATACACTTTCAAAATAACGAGATTATCTTTCAAAGTAAAGCTTCTAAGGGGAAGAGGAATACTGTTCTTAATTCTTTTTTTTAACCCTAACACTAACCCTAACCCTAACCCTAACCCTAAACCCTAAACCATAACCCTAACGCTAACCCTAATCGTAACCCTAACCCTAAACCTAACACTAACCCTAACCCTAACCCTAACCCTAACCCTAACACCCCTAACAACCCTAACCCTAACCCTAACCCTAACCCTAACCCTAACCCTACCCTAACCCTAAACCTAACCCTAACCCTAACCCTAACCCAAACCCAAACCCTAACCCTAACCATAACCCTAACCCTAACCCTAACCTAACCCTAACCCTAACCCTCACCATAACCATAAGCATAACCATAACCATAACCATAACCATAACCATAACCATAACCCTAATCCTTTCCCTAACCCTAACACTACCCTAACACAGA
The DNA here is from genome assembly GCA_028537955.1 of Microtus californicus. NCBI lineage: Eukaryota > Metazoa > Chordata > Mammalia > Rodentia > Cricetidae > Microtus > Microtus californicus. Next base: position 1,738,253 of record JAQJZF010000018.1, read on the forward strand.
CCCTAACCCTAATCCTGACCCTAACCTCTGTTCTAAATTCTAACAATACTTTGATACATCCCAAACAACAAATCTTCTTTTCACATAAACACGTCTACGTTTTCTACAAAAGCATTTCATGAAATTCATACACTTTCCGATGAATGTGAATATCTTTCAAAGTAAAGCTTCTAAGGGGAAGAGGAACACTGTTCTCAATTCTAACAATACTTTGATACATCCCAAAAAACGAATCTTCTTTTCACAGAAACACGTCTGTGTTTCTCACAAAAGCATTTCATTAAATTTATACACTTTCAAAAAAACGAGATTATTTTTCAAAGTAAAGCTTCTAAGGGAAAGAGGAACACTGTTCTAAATTCTTTTTTTTAACCGTAACACTAACCCTAACCCTAACCCTAACCCTAACACTAACCCTAACCCTAACCAAGACCCTAACCCTAACCCTTACCCCCCTAACAATCCTAACCCTAACGCTAACCCTAACCAAACCTTAACCCTACCCCTAACCCTAACCCTACCCTAACCCTAAATCTAACCCTAACTCTAGCCCTAACCCTAACCCTAACCCTACCCTAACACTAACTCTAACCCTAACCCTAACCCTAACCCTAACACTAACCCTAACCCAGACCCTAACCCTAATCCTAACCCTAACCACTGTTCTAAATTCTAACAATACTTTGATACATACCAAACAACAAATCTTCTATTCACAGAAACACGTCTACGTTTCTTACATAGCATTTCATGAAAGTCATACACTTTCAGATGAATGTGAATATCTTTCAAAGTAAAGCTTCTAAGGGGAAGAGGAACACTGTTCTCAATTCTAACAATACTTTGACACATCACAAACAACGATTCTTCTTTTCACAGAAACATGTCTGTGTTTCTCACAAAAGCATTTCATGAAATTCATACACTCTCAAAAGAACGAGATTATCTTTCAAAGTAAAGCTTCTAAGGGGAAGAGGAACACTTTTCTCAATTCTAACAATACTTTGATACATCCCATACCAAGAATCTACTTTTCACCAAAACACTTCTGTGTTTCTCAAAAAAGAATTTCATGAAATTCATACACTTTCAAAAGAACAAGATTATCTTTCAAAGAAAAGCTTCTAAAAGGAAGAGGAACACTGTTCTCAATTCTAACCATACTTTGATACATCCCAAACAACGAATCCTCTTTTCTCAGAAACACGTCTGTGTTTCTCACAAAAGCATTTCATGAAATTCATACACTTTCAGATGAATGTGAATATCTTTCAAAGTAAAGCTTCTTAACGGAAGAGAAACACTGTTCTCAATTCTAACCATACTTTGATACATCCCAAACAACGATTCTTCTTTTCACAGAAACACGTCTGTGTTTCTCACAAAAGCATTTCATGAAATTCATACACTCTCAAAAGAACAAGATTATCTTTCAAAGTAAAGCTTCTAAGGGGAAGAGGAACAATATTCTCAATTCTAACGATACTTTGATACATCCCAAACAACGAATCTTCTTTTCACAGAAACTCGTCTATGTTTTTACAAAAGCATTTCATGATATTCATACACTCTCAAAAGAACGAGATTATCTTTCAAAGTAAAGCTTCTAAGGGGAAGAGGAACACTGTTCTCAATTCTAACAATATGTTGATACAAACCAAACTACGAATCTTCTTTTCACAGAAACACATCTGTGTTTCTCACAAAAGCATTTCATGAAATTCATACACTTTCAAAAGAACGAGACTATCTTTCAAAGTAAAGCTTCTAAGGGGAAGAGGAACACTGTTCTCTATTCTAACAATACTTTGATACATCCCAAACAACGAATCTTCTTTTCTCAGAAACACGTCTGTGTTTCTCACAAAAGCATTTCATGAAATTCATATACTTTCAAATGAACGTGATTATCTTTCAAAGTAAAGCTTCAAAACGTAAGAGGAACACTGTTCCCAATTCTAACAATACTGTGAAACATCCCACAAAACGAATCTTCTTTTCTCACAATCACGTCTACGTTTCTTACAAAAGCATTTTATGAAATTCATACACTTTCAGATGAATGTGAATATCTCTCAAAGTAAAGCTTCTAAACAGAAGAAGAACACTGTTCTCAATTCTAACAATACTTTGATATATCCCAAGCAATGAATCTTCATTTCAGAGAAACACATGTGAGATTCTCACAAAAGCATTTCATGAAATTCATACACTTTCAGATGAATGAGAATATCTTTCAACGAAAAGCTTCTAAAAGGAAGAGGAACACTGTTCTCAATTCTAACAATACTTTGATACATCCCAAACAACGAATCTTCTTTTCACAGAAATACGTCTGTGTTTCTCACAAAAGCTTTTCATGAAATTCATACACTTTCAAAAGAACGAGATTATCTTTCAAAGTAAAGCTTCAAAACGTAAGAGGAACACTGTTCTCAATTCTAACAATACTGTGAAACATCCCACACAACGAATCTTCTTTTCACACAATCACGTCTACGTTTCTTACAAAAGCATTTCATGAAATTCATACACTTTCAGATGAATGTGAATATCTTTCAAAATAAAGCTTCTAAGGGGAAGAGGAACACTGTTCTCATTTCGAAAAATACTTTGATACATCCCAAACAATGAATCTTCTTTACAGAGAAACACGTATGTGTTTCACAGAAAAGCATTTCATGAAATTCATACACTTTCAAATGAACGTGATTATCGTTCAAATGAAAGCTTCAAAACGTAAGTGGAACACTGTTCTCAGTTCTAAAAATACTGAGATACATCCCACACAATGAGTCTTCTTGTCACACAATCACGTCTACGTTTCTTTCAAAAGCATTTCATGAAATTCATACACTTTCAGAAGAATGTGAATATCTTTCAAAGTAAAGCTTCTAAGAGGAAGAGGAACACTGTTCTCAATTCTAACAATACTGTGAAACATCACACACAACGAATCTTCTTTTCACACAATCACGTCTACGTTTCTTACAAAAGCATTTCCTGAAATTCATATACTTTCAGATGAATGAGAATATCTTTCAAAGAAAAGCTTCTAAAAGGAAGAGGAACACTGTTCTCAATTCTAACCATACTTTGATACATCCCAAACAACGAATCTTCTTTTCACACAATCACGTCTACGTTTCTTACAAAAGCATTTCATGAAATTCATACACTTTCAGATGAATGTGAATATCACTCAAAGTAAAGATTCTAAACAGAAGAGGAACACTGTTCTCAATTCTAACAATACTTTGATATATCCCAAACTATGAATCTTCTTTTCAGAGAAACACATGGAAAATTCTCACAAAAGCATTTCATGAAATTCATACACTTTCAGATGAATGTGAATATCTTTCAAAGTAAAGCTTCTAAACGGAAGAGGAACACTGTTCTCAATTCTAACCATACTTTGATACATCCCAAATAATGATGCTTCTTTTTACAGAAACACGTCTGTGTTTCTCACAAAAGCATTTCATTAAATTAATACACACTCAAAAGAACGAGATTATCTTTCAAAGTAAAGCTTCTAAGGGGAAGAGGAACACTGTTCTCACTTCTAACAATACTTTGATATATCCCAAGCAATGAATCTTCTTTTCAGAGAAACACATGGGAGATTCTCACAAAAGCATTTCATGAAATTCATACACTTTCAGATGAATGTGACTATCTTTCAAAGAAAAGCTTCTAAAAGGAAGAGGAACACTGTTCTCATTCTAACCATACTTTGATACATCCCAAACAACGAATCTTCTTTTCACAGAAATACGTCTGTGTTTTACAAAAGCATTTCATGAAATTCATATACTTTCAAAAGAACGAGATTATCTTTCAAAGTAAAGCTTCTAAGGGGAAGAGGAACACTGTTCAAATTCTTTTTTTTACCCCTAACACTAACCCTAACCATAACCCTAAACCCTAAACCATAACCCTAACCCTAACCCTAACCCTATCCCAAAACCCTAACCCTATTACTAACCCTAACCCTAACCCAGACCCTAACCCTAATCCTAACCCTAACCACTGTTCTAAATTCTAACAATACTTTGATACATCCCAAACAACGAATCTTCTTTTCACAGAAACAAGTCTACGTTTTTACAACAGCATTTCATGAAATTCATACACTTTCAGATGAATGTGAATATCTCTCAAAGTAAAGCTTCTAAACAGAAGAGGAACACTGTTCTCAATTCTAACAATACTTTGATATATCCCAAACTATGAATCTTCTTT
>JAQJZF010000018.1:1767500-1775000 GCA_028537955.1 Microtus californicus
TTATCTTTCAAAGTAAAGCTTCTAAGGGGAAGAGGAACGCTGTTCTAAATTCTTTTCCTTTTAACCCCAACCCTAACCCTAACCCTAAACCCTAAACCCTAACCCTAAGCCTAACCCTAACCCTAAACCTAACCCTAAACCTAACCCTAACCCTAACCCTAACCCTTTCCCTAACCATAACCCTAACACTAACCCTAAACCTAACCCCCTAACAACACTATTTCTAACCCTAAGCCTAACCCTAACCCTAACCCTAACCCTACCCTAACCCTAACTCTCACCCTAACTCTAACCCTAACCCTAACCCAAACCCTACCCTAACCCTAACTCTAACCCTATCCCTAACCCTAACCCTAACACTAACCCTAACCCAGACCCTAACCCTAATCCTAACCCTAACCTCTCTTCTAAATTCTAACAATACTTTGATACATCCCAAACAAGAAATCTTCTTTTCACAGAAACTCGTCTACGTTTCTTACATAGCATTTCATGAAAGTCATACACTTTCAGATGAATGTGAATATCGTTCAAAGTAAAGCTTCTAAGGGGAAGAGGAACACTGTTCTCAATTCTAACAATACTTTGATACATCCCAAACAACGATTCTTCTTTTCACAGAAACACGTCTGTGTTTCTCACAAAAGCATTTCATGAAATTCATACACTCTCAAAAGAACGAGATTATCTTTCAAAGTAAAGCTTCTAAGGGGAAGAGGAACACTGTTCTCAATTCTAGCAATACTTTGATACATCCCATACCAAGAATCTTCTTTTCACCAAAACACTTCTGTGTTTCTCAAAAAAGAATTTCATGAAATTCATACACTTTCAAAAGAACAAGATTATCTTTCAAAGTAAAGCTTCTAAGTGGAAGAGGAACACTATTCTCAATTCTAACGATACTTTCATACATTCCAAACAACGAATCCTCTTTTCTCAGAAACACGTCTGTGTTTCTCACAAAAGCATTTCATGAAATTCATACACTTTCAAATGAACGTGATTATCTTTCAAAGTAAAGCTTCAAAACCTAAGAGGAACACTGTTCCCAATTCTAACAATACTGTGAAACATCCCATACAACGAATCTTCTTTTCTCACAATCACGTCTACGTTTCTTAAAAAAGCATTTCATGAAATTCATACACTTTCAGATGAATGTGAATATCTCTCAAAGTAAAGCTTCTAAACAGAAGAGGAACACTGTTCTCAATTCTAAGAATACTTTGATATAGCCCAAGCAATGAATCTTCTTTTCAGAGAAACACATGGGAGATTCTCACAAAAGCATTTCATGAAATTCATACACTTTCAGATGAATGTGAATATCTTTTAAAGAAAAGCTTCTAAAAGGAAGAGGAACACTGTTCTCAATTCTAACCATACTTTGATACATCCCAAACAACGAATCTTCTTTTCACAGAAATACGTCTGTGTTTTACAAAAGCATTTCATGAAATTCATACACTTTAAAAAGAACGAGATTATCTTTCAAAGTAAAGCGTCTAAGGGGAAGAGGAACACTGTTCTAAATTCTTTTTTTTACCCCTAACCCTAACCCTAACCCTAACCCCTAAACCCTAACCCTACCCTAACCCTAACCCTAAATCTAACGCTAACCCTAACCCTAACACCCCTAACAACCCTAACCCTAACCCTAACCATAACCCTAACCCTAACCCTAACCGTAAACCTAACCCTAACCCTTACCCTAACCCTAACCCACCTAACAACTCTAACCCTAACCCTAACCCTAACCCTAATCCTAACCCTACCCTAACCCTGAACCTAACCCTAATCCTAACACTAACCACTGTTCTAAATTCTAACAATACTTTGATACATCCCAAACAAAGATTCTTCTTTTCTCAGAAACACTTCTGTGTTTCTCTCAAAAGCATTTCATGAAATTCATACACTCTCAAAAGAACGACATTATCTTTCAAAGTAAAGCTTCTAAAGGGAAGAGGAACACTGTTCTCAATTCTAACAATACTTTGATACATCCCAAACAAAGAATCTTCTTTTGACCAAAACACTTCTTTGTTTTTCACAAAAGAATTTCATGAAATTCATACACTTTCAAAAGAACGAGATTATCTTTCAAAGTAAAGCTTCTTAGGGGAAGAGGAACACTGTTCTAAATTCTTTTTTTTACCCCTAACCCTAACCCTAACTCTAAACCCTAAACCCTAACCCTAACACTAACCCTAAATCTAACCCTAACCCTAACCCTAACCCCCATAACAACCCTAACCCTAACCCTAACCCTACGCATAACACTAAACCTAACCCTAACCGTAAACTTAACCCTAACCCTTACCCTAACCATAACCCCCCTAACAACCCTAACCCTAACCCAAACCCTAACCCTAACCCTTACCCTAACCCTAACCCTAACCCAAACCCCCCTAACAACTCTAACCCTAACCCTAACCCTAACCCTAACCCTCACCCTAACCCTAAACCTAACTCTAACCCTACCCTAACCCTAACTCTAACCCTAACTCTAACCCTAACCCTAACCCTAACCCTAACACTAACCCAAACCCAGACCCTAACCCTAATCCAACCCTAACCACTGTTCTAAATTCTAACAATACTTTGATACATCCCAAACAACAAATCTTCTTTTCACAGAAACACGTTTACGTTTCTTACATAGCATTTCATGAAAGTCATACACTTTCAGATGAATGTGAATATCTTTCAAAGTAAAGCTTCTAAGGGGAAGAGGAACACTGTTCTCAATTCTAACAATACTTTGATACATCCCAAACAACGATTCTTCTTTCAACAGAAACACGTCTGTGTTTCTCACAATAGCATTTCATGAAATTCATACACTCTCAAAAGAACGAGATTATCTTTCAAAGTAAAGCTTCTAAGGGGAAGAGGAACACTATTCTCAATTCTAACGATACTTTGATACATCCCAAACAACGAATCCTCTTTTCTCAGAAACACGTCTGTGTTTCTCACAAAAGCATTTCATGAAATTCATACACTTTCAAATGAACGTGATTATCTTTCAAAGTAAAGCTTCAAAACGTAAGAGGAACACTGTTCCCAATTCTAACAATACTGTGAAACATCCCACACAACGAATCTTCTTTTCTCACAATCACGTCTACGTTTCTTAAAAAAGCATTTCATGAAATTCATACACTTTCAGATGAATGTGAATATCTCTCAAAGTAAAGCTTCTAAACAGAAGAGGAACACTGTTCTCAATTCTAACAATACTTTTATATATCCCAAGCATTGAATCTTCTTTTCAGAGAAACACATGGGAGATTCTCACAAAAGCATTTCATGAAATTCATACACGTTCAGATGAATGTGAATTTCTTTCAAAGAAAAGCTTCTAAAAGGAAGAGGAACACTGTTCTCAATTCTAACCATACTTTGATACATCCCAAACAACGAATCTTCTTTTCACAGAAATACGTCTGTGTTTTACAAAAGCATTTCATGAAATTCATACACTTTCAAAAGAACGAGATTATCTTTCAAAGTAAAGCTTCTAAGGGGAAGAGGAACACTGTTCTAAATTCTTTTTTTTAACCCTAACCCTAACCCTAAACCCTAAATCCTAACCCTAACCCTAACCCTAACCCTAAATCTAACACTAACCCTATCCCTAACCCTAACCCCCCTAACAACCCTAAACCTAACCCTAACCCTAACGCTAACCATAACCCTAAACCTAACCCTAACCGTAAACCTAACCCTAACCCTTACCCTAACCCTAACCCCCCTAACAACCCTAACCCTAACCCTAACCCTAACCCTAATCCTAACCCTACCCTAACCCTGAACCTAACCCTTACTCTAACCCTAACCCTAACCCTAACCCTAACACTAACCCTAACCCAGACCCTAACCCTAATCCTAACCCTAACCACTGTTCTAAATTCTAACAATACTTTGATACATCCCAAACAAAGATTCTTCTTTTCACAGAAAAACGTCTGTGTTTCTCACAAAAGCATTTCATGAAATTCATACACTCTCAAAAGAACGAGATTATCTTTCAAAGTAAAGCTTCTAAGGGGAAGAGGAACACTGTTCTCAATTCTAACAATACTTTGATACATCCCAAACAAAGAATCTTCTTTTGACCAAAACACTTCTTTGTTTATCACTAAAGAATTTCATGAAATTCATACACTTTCAAAAGAACGAGATTATCTTTCAAAGTAAAGCTTTTAAGGGGAAGAGGAACACTGTTCTAAATTCTTTTTTTTTTACCCCTAACCCTAACCATAAACCCTAAACCCTAACCCTAACCCTAACCCTAAATCTAACCCTAACCCTAACCCCCCTAACAACCCTAACCCTAACCCTAACCCTAACCTTAATCATAACCCTAAACCTAACCCTAACCGTAAACCTAACCCTAACCGTTACCCTAACCCTAACCCCTCTAACAACCCTAACCCTAACCCTAACCCTAACCCTAACCCTTACCCTAACCCTAACCCTAACCCAAACCCTAACCCCCCTAACAACCCTAACCCTAACCCTAACCCTAACCTTAACCCTAACCCTAATCCTAACCCTACCTTAACCCTAAATCTAACCCTAACTCTAGCCCTAACCCTAACCCTAACCCTACCCTAACACTAACTCTAACCCTAACCCTAACACTAACCCTAACACTAACCCTAACACAGACCCTAACCCTAATCCTAACCCTAACCACTGTTCTAAATTCTAACAATACTTTGATACATCCCAAACAACAAATCTTCTTTTCACAGAAACACGTCTACGTTTCTTACATAGCATTTCATGAAAGTCATACACTTTCAGATGAATGTGAATATCTTTCAAAGTAAAGCTTCTAAGGGGAAGAGGAACACTGTTTTCAATTCTAACAATACTTTGATACATCCCAAACAACGATTCTTCTTTTCACAGAAACATGTCTGTGTTTCTCACAAAAGCATTTCATAAAATTCATACACTCTCAAAAGAACGAGATTATCTTTCAAAGTAAAGCTTCTAAGGGGAAGAGGAACACTTTTCTCAATTCTAACAATACTTTGATACTTCCCATACCAAGAATCTTCTTTTCACCAAAACACTTCTGTGTTTCTCAAAAAATAATTTCATGAAATTCATACACTTTCAAAAGATCAAGATTATCTTTGAAAGTAAAGCTTCTAAAAGGAAGAGGAACACTGTTCTCAATTCTAACCATACTTTGATACATCCCAAACAACGAATCCTCTTTTCTCAGAAACACGTCTGTGTTTCTCACTAAAGCATTACATGAAATTCATACACTTTCAGATGAATGTGAATATCTCTCAAAGTAAAGCTTCTGAACAGAAGAGGAACACTGTTCTCAATTCTAACAATACTTTGATATATCCCAAGCAATGAATCTTCTTTTCAGAGAAACACATGGGAGATTCTCACAAAAGCATTTCATGAAATTCATACACTTTCAGATGAATGTGAATATCTTTCAACGAAAAGCTTCTAAAAGGAAGAGGAACACTGTTCTCAATTCTAAGCATACTTTGATACATCCCAAACAACGAATCTTCTTTTCACAGAAATACGTCTGTGTTTCTCACAAAAGCATTTCATGAAATTCATACACTCTCAAAAGAACAAGATTATCTTTCAAAGTAAAGCTTCTAAGGGGAAGAGGAACAATATTCTCAATTCTAACGATACTTTGATACATCCCAAACAACGAATCTTCTTTTCACAGAAACACATCTGTGTTTCTCACAAAAGCATTTCATGAAATTCATACACTTTCAAAAGAACGAGACTATCTTTCAAAGTAAAGCTTCTAAGGGGAAGAGGAACACTGTTCTCTATTCTAACAATACTTTGATACATCCCAAACAACGAATCTTCTTTTCTCAGAAACACCTCTGTGTTTCTCACAAAAGCATTTCATGAAATTCATACATTTTCAAATGAACGTGATTATCTTTCAAAGTAAAGCTTCAAAACGTAAGAGGAACACTGTTCCCAATTCTAACAATACTGTGAAACATCCCACACAACGAATCTTCTTTTCTCACAATCACGTCTACGATTCTTACAAAAGCATTTTATGAAATTCATACACTTTCAGATGAATGTGAATATCTCTCAAAGTAAAGCTTCTAAACAGAAGAGGAACACTGTTCTCAATTCTAACAATACTTTGATATATCCCAAGCAATGAATCTTCTTTTCAGAGAAACACATGGGAGATTCTCACAAAAGCATTTCATGAAATTCATACACTCTCAAAAGAACGAGATTATCTTTCAAAGTAAAGCTTCTAAGGGGAAGAGGAACACTGTTCTCAATTCTAACAATACTTTGATACATCCCAAACAAAGAATCTTCTTTTGACCAAAACACTTCTTTGTTTATCACTAAAGAATTTCATGAAATTCATACACTTTCAAAAGAACGAGATTATCTTTCAAAGTAAAGCTTTTAAGGGGAAGAGGAACACTGTTCTAAATTCTTTTTTTTTACCCCTAACCCTAACCCTAAACCCTAAACCCTAACCCTAACCCTAACCCTAAATCTAACCCTAACCCTAACCCCCCTAACAACCCTAACCCTAACCCTAACCCTAACCTTAATCATAACCCTAAACCTAACCCTAACCGTAAACCTAACCCTAACCGTTACCCTAACCCTAACCCCTCTAACAACCCTAACCCTAACCCTAACCCTAACCCTAACCCTAACCCTTACCCTAACCCTAACCCTAACCCAAACCCTAACCCCCCTAACAACCCTAACCCTAACCCTAACCCTAACCTTAACCCTAACCCTAATCCTAACCCTACCTTAACCCTAAATCTAACCCTAACTCTAGCCCTAACCCTAACCCTAACCCTACCCTAACACTAACTCTAACCCTAACCCTAACACTAACCCTAACACTAACCCTAACACAGACCCTAACCCTAATCCTAACCCTAACCACTGTTCTAAATTCTAACAATACTTTGATACATCCCAAACAACAAATCTTCTTTTCACAGAAACACGTCTACGTTTCTTACATAGCATTTCATGAAAGTCATACACTTTCAGATGAATGTGAATATCTTTCAAAGTAAAGCTTCTAAGGGGAAGAGGAACACTGTTTTCAATTCTAACAATACTTTGATACATCCCAAACAACGATTCTTCTTTTCACAGAAACATGTCTGTGTTTCTCACAAAAGCATTTCATAAAATTCATACACTCTCAAAAGAACGAGATTATCTTTCAAAGTAAAGCTTCTAAGGGGAAGAGGAACACTTTTCTCAATTCTAACAATACTTTGATACATCCCATACCAAGAATCTTCTTTTCACCAAAACACTTCTGTGTTTCTCAAAAAATAATTTCATGAAATTCATACACTTTCAAAAGATCAAGATTATCTTTGAAAGTAAAGCTTCTAAAAGGAAGAGGAACACTGTTCTCAATTCTAACCATACTTTGATACATCCCAAACAACGATTCCTCTTTTC
>JAQJZF010000018.1:1777500-1787500 GCA_028537955.1 Microtus californicus
ACTGTGAAACATCACACACAATGAATCTTCTTTTCACACAATCACGTATAAGTTTCTCACAAAAGCATTTCCTGAAATTCATATACTTTCAGATGAATGTGAATATCTTTCAAAGTAAATATTCTAAGGGAAAAAGGAACACTGTTCTCAATTCGAACAATACTGATGCATCCCAAACAACGAATCTTCTTTTCACAGAAACACGTCTGTGTTTCTCAAAAGCATTTCATGAAATTCATACTCTTTTAAAGAAGGAGATTATCTTTCAAAGTAAAGCTTCTAAGGGGAAGAGGAAGACTATTCTCAATTCTAACGATACTTTGATACATCCCAAACAATGAATCTTCTATTCACCGAAACACGTCTGTGTTTCTCACAAAAGCATTTCATGAAATTCATACACTTTCAAATGAACGTGATTATTTTTCAAAGTAAAGCATCAAAACGTAAGAGGAACACTGTTCTCAATTCTAACAATACTGTGAAACATCCCACACAACGAATCTTCTTTTCTCACAATCACGTCTACGTTTCTTAAAAAAGCATTTCATGAAATTCATACACTTTCAGATGAATGTGAATATCTCTCAAAAAAGCTTCTAAACAGAAGAGGAACACTGTTCTCAATTCTAACAATACTTTTTTATATCCCAAGCATTGAATCTTCTTTTCAGAGAAACACATGGGAGATTCTCACAAAATCATTTCATGAAATTCATACACGTTCAGATGAATGTGAATATCTTTCAAAGAAAAGCTTCTAAAAGGAAGAGGAACACTGTTCTCAATTCTAACCATACTTTGATACATCCCAAACAACGAATCTTCTTTTCACAGAAATACGTCTGTGTTTTACAAAAGCATTTCATGAAATTCATACACTTTCAAAAGAACGAGATTATCTTTCAAAGTAAAGCTTCTAAGGGGAAGAGGAACACTGTTCTAAATTCTTTTTTTTTAACCCTAACCCTAACCCTAACCCTAAACCCTAAACCCTAACCCTAACCCTAAACCTAACCCTAAATCTAACACTAACCCTATCCCTAACCCTAACCCCGCTAACAACCCTAAACCTAACCCTAACCCTAACGCTAACCATAACCCTAAACCTAACCCTAACCGTAAACCTAACCCTAACCCTTACCCTAACCCTAACCCCCCTAACAACCCTAACCCTAACCCTAACCCTAACCCTAATCCTAACCCTACCCTAACCCTGAACCTAACCCTAACTCTAACCCTAACCCTAACCCTAACCCTAACACTAACCCTAACCCAGACCCTAACCCTAATCCTAACCCTAACCACTGTTCTAAATTCTAACAATACTTTGATACATCCCAAACAAAGATTCTTCTTTTCACAGAAAAACGTCTGTGTTTCTCATAAAGCATTTCATGAAATTCATACACTCTCAAATGAACGAGATTATCTTTCAAAGTAAAGCTTCTAAGGGGAAGAGGAACACTGTTCTCAATTCTAACAATACTTTGATACATCCCAAACAAAGAATCTTCTTTTGACCAAAACACTTCTTTGTTTATCACTAAAGAATTTCATGAAATTCATACACTTTCAAAAGAACGAGATTATCTTTCAAAGTAAAGCTTTTAAGGGGAAGAGGAACACTGTTCTAAATTCTTTTTTTTTACCCCTAACCCTAACCCTAAACCCTAAACCCTAACCCTAACCCTAACCCTAAATCTAACCCTAACCCTAACCCCCCTAACAACCCTAACCCTAACCCTAACCCTAACCCTAATCATAACCCTAAACCTAACCCTAACCGTAAACCTAACCCTAACTGTTACCCTAACCCTAACCCCTCTAACAACCCTAACCCTAACCCTAACCCTAACCCTTACCCTAACCCTAACCCTAACCCAAACCCTAACTCCCCTAACAACCCTAACCCTAACCCTAACCCTAACCCTAACCTTAACCCTAACCCTAACCCTAACCCTACCTTAACCCTAAATCTAACCCTAACTCTAGCCCTAAACCTAACCCTAACCCTACCCTAACACTAACTCTAACCCTAACCCTAACCCTAACCCTAACACTAACCCTAACACAGACCCTAACCCTAATCCAAACCCTAACCACTGTTCTAAATTCTAACAATACTTTGATACATCCCAAACAACAAATCTTCTTTTCACAGAAACACGTCTACGTTTCTTACATAGCATTTCATGAAAGTCATACACTTTCAGATGAATGTGAATATCTTTCAAAGTAAAGCTTCTAAGGGGAAGAGGAACACTGTTCTCAATTCTAACCATACTTTGATACATCCCAAACAACGAATCCTCTTTTCTCAGAAACACGTCTGTGTTTCTCACAAAAGCATTACATGAAATTCATACACTTTCAGATGAATGTGAATATCTTTCAAAGTAAAGCTTCTTAACGGAAGAGAAACACTGTTCTCAATTCTAACCATACTTTGATACATCCCAAACAACGATTCTTCTTTTCACAGAAACACGTCTGTGTTTCTCACAAAAGCATTTCATGAAATTCATACACTTTCAAAAGAACGAGACTATCTTTCAAAGTAAAGCTTCTAAGGGGAAGAGGAACACTGTTCTCTATTCTAACAATACTTTGATACATCCCAAAAAACGAATCTTCTTTTCTCAGAAACACGTCTGTGTTTCTCACAAAAGCATTTCATGAAATTCATACATTTTCAAATGAACGTGATTATCTTTCAAAGTAAAGCTTCAAAACGTAAGAGGAACACTGTTCCCAATTCTAACAATACTGTGAAACATCCCACACAACGAATCTTCTTTTCTCACAATCAAGTCTACGATTCTTACAAAAGCATTTTATGAAATTCATACACTTTCAGATGAATGTGAATATCTCTCAAAGTAAATCTTCTAAACAGAAGAGGAACACAGTTTTCAATTCTAACAATACTTTGATATATCCCAAGCAATGAATCTTCTTTTCAGAGAAACACATGGGAGATTCTCACAAAAGCATTTCATGAAAGTCATACACTTTCAGATGAATGTGAATATCTTTCAACGAAAAGCTTCTAAGGGGAAGAGGAACACTGTTCTCAATTCTAACCATACTTTGATACATCCCAAACAACGAATCCTCTTTTCTCAGAAACACGTCTGTGTTTCTCACAAAAGCATTACATGAAATTCATACACTTTCAGATGAATGTGAATATCTTTCAAAGTAAAGCTTCTTAACGGAAGAGAAACACTGTTCTCAATTCTAACCATACTTTGATACATCCCAAACAACGATTCTTCTTTTCACAGAAACACGTCTGTGTTTCTCACAAAAGCATTTCATGAAATTCATACACTTTCAAAAGAACGAGACTATCTTTCAAAGTAAAGCTTCTAAGGGGAAGAGGAACACTGTTCTCTATTCTAACAATACTTTGATACATCCCAAAAAACGAATCTTCTTTTCTCAGAAACACGTCTGTGTTTCTCACAAAAGCATTTCATGAAATTCATACATTTTCAAATGAACGTGATTATCTTTCAAAGTAAAGCTTCAAAACGTAAGAGGAACACTGTTCCCAATTCTAACAATACTGTGAAACATCCCACACAACGAATCTTCTTTTCTCACAATCAAGTCTACGATTCTTACAAAAGCATTTTATGAAATTCATACACTTTCAGATGAATGTGAATATCTCTCAAAGTAAATCTTCTAAACAGAAGAGGAACACAGTTTTCAATTCTAACAATACTTTGATATATCCCAAGCAATGAATCTTCTTTTCAGAGAAACACATGGGAGATTCTCACAAAAGCATTTCATGAAATTCATACACTTTCAGATGAATGTGAATATCTTTCAACGAAAAGCTTCTAAAAGGAAGAGGAACACTGTTCTCAATTCTAAGCATACTTTGATACATCCCAAACAACGAATCTTCTTTTCACAGAAAAACGTCTGTGTTTCTCACAAAAGCTTTTCATGAAATTCATACACTTTCCAAAGAACGAGATTATCTTTCAAAGTAAAGCTTCTAAGGGGAAGAGGAACACTGTTCTAAATTCTTTTTTTTTAACCCTAACCCTAACCCTAACCCTAACCCTAACACTAACCCTAACCCTAACCCTAACCCTAAACCCTAACCTTAACCCTAACCCTAACCCTAACCCTAACCCCACTCTAATCCTAACCCTAACCCTAACCCTAACCCTAACCCTAACCCAAACCCAAACCCTAACCCTAACCCTAACCCTAACCCTAACCATAACCCTAAACCTTACCCTAACCCTAACACTAACCCTAACCCAGACCCTAACCCTAATCCTAACCCTAACCACTGTTCTAAATTCTAACAATACTTTGATACATCCCAAACAACAAATCTTCTTTTCACAGAAACACGTCTGTGTTTCTCACAAAAGCATTTCATGGAATTCGTACACTTTCAAATGAACGTGATTATCTTTCAAAGTTAAGCTTCTACAGAGATCAGGAACACTTTACACAAATAACTCTACTTTGACATATTACAAACAACATCTTCTGTTTTTGGAGAAACGCATGTGCGTTCCTCACAAAAGCATTTTAACAAATTCATACACTTTCAAACAAACGTGTTTATATTTCAAAGTAAAGCTTCTAAGGGGAAGAGGAACACTGTTCTCAATTCTAACAATACTTTGATACATCCCAAACAACGAATCTTCTTTTCACAGAAACACGTCTGTGTTTCTCACAAAAGCATTTCATGAAATTCCTACACTTGCAAAAGAACGAGAATATCTTTCAAAGTAAAGCTTCTAAGGGGAAGAGGAACACTGTTCTCAATTCTAACAATACTGTGAAACATCACACACAATGAATCTTCTTTTCACACAATCACGTCTAAGTTTCTCACAAAAGCATTTCCTGAAATTCATATACTTTCAGATGAATGTGAATATCTTTCAAAGTAAAGCTTCTAAGGGGAAGAGGAACACTGTTCTCATTTCGAACAATACTTTGATACATCCCAAACAATGAATCTTCTTTACAGAGAAACACGTATGTGTTTGACAGAAAAGCATTTCATGAAATTCATACACTTTCAAATGAACGTGATTATCGTTCAAATGAAAGCTTCAAAATGTAAGTGGAACACTCTTCTCAGTTCTAAAAATACTGAGATACATCCCACACAATGAGTCTTCTTGTCACACAATCACGTCTACGTTTCTTTCAAAAGCATTTCATGAAATTCATACACTTTCAGAAGAATGTGAATATCTTTCAAAGTAAAGCTTCTAAGGGGAAGAGGAACACTGTTCTCAATTCTAACAATACTGTGAAACATCACACACAACGAATCTTCTTTTCACACAATCACGTCTACGTTTCTTACAAAAGCATTTCCTGAAATTCATACACTTTCAGATGAATGTGAATATCTTTCAAAGAAAAGCTTCTAAAAGGAAGAGGAACACTGTTCTCAATTCTAACCATAGTTTGATACATCCCAAACAACGAATCATCTTTTCACAGAAATACGTCTGTGTTTCTCACAAAAGCATTTCATGAAATTCATACACTTTCAAAAGAACGAGATTATCTTTCAAACTAAAGCTTCTAAGGGGAAGAGGAACACTGTTCTCAATTCTAACAATATTTTGATACAAACCAAACTACGAATCTTCTTTTCACAGAAACACATCTGTGTTTCTCACAAAAGCATTTCATGAAATTCATACACTTTCAAAAGAACGAGACTATCTTTCAAAGTAAAGCTTCTAAGGGGAAGAGGAACACTGTTCTCAATTCTAACAATACTTTGATACATCCCAAAAAACGAATCTTCTTTTCTAAGAAACACGTCTGTGTTTCTCACAAAATCATTTCATGAAATTCATACACTTTCAAATGAACGTGATTATCTTTCAAAGTAAAGCTTCAAAACGTAAGAGGAACACTGTTCCCAATTCTAACAATACTGTGAAACATCCCACACAATGAATCTTCTTTTCTCACAATCACGTCTACGTTTCTTACAAAAGCATTTTAAGAAATTCATACACTTTCAGATGAATGTGAATATCTCTCAAAGTAAAGCTTCTAAACAGAAGAGGAACACTGTTCTCAATTCTAACAATACTTTGATATATCCCAAGCAATGAATCTTCTTTTCAGAGAAACACATGGGAGATTCTCACAAAAGCATTTCATGAAATTCATACACTTTCAGATGAATGTGAATATCTTTCAAAGAAAAGCTTCTAAAAGGAAGAGGAACACTGTTCTCAATTCTAAGCATACTTTGATACATCCCAAACAACGAATCTTCTTTTCACAGAAATACGTCTGTGTTTCTCACAAAAGTTTTTCATGAAATTCATTCACTTTCAAAAGAACGAGATTATCTTTCAAAGTAAAGCTTCTAAGGGGAAGAGGAACACTGTTCTAAATTCTTTTCTTTAACCCTAACTCTAACCCTAACCCTAACCCTAACACTAACCCTAACCCTAACCCTAACCGTAAACCCTAACCCTAAACCTAAACCCTAACCTTAACCCTAACCCTAACCCTAACCCTAACCCTAACCCTATTCCTAACCCTAACCACTGTTCTAAATTCTAACAATACTTTGATACATCCCAAACAACAAATCTTCTTTTCACAGAAACTCGTCTACATTTCTTAAAAAAGCATTTCATGAAATTCATACACTTTCAGATGAATGTGAATATCTTTCAAAGTAAAGCTTCTAAGAAGAAGAAGAACACTGTTCTCAATTCTAACAATACTTTGATACATCCCAAACAAAGAATCTTCTATTCACCGAAACACGTCTGTGTTTCTCACAAAAACATTTCATGAAATTCGTACACTTTCAAACGAACGTGATTATCTTTCAAAGTTAAGCTTCTACAGAGATCAGGAACACTTTACAGAAATAACTCTACTTCGACATATTACAAACAACATCTTCTGTTTTCGGAGAAAAGCATGTGCGTTCCTCACAAAAGCATTTCATGAATTTCATACATTTTCAAAAGAACGTGACTATCTTTCAAAGTAAAGCTTCTAAGGGGAAGAGGAACAATATTCTCATTTCTAACAATACTTTGATGCATCCCAAACAACGAATCTTCTTTTCACAGAAACACATCTGTGTTTCTCACAAAAGCATTTCATGAAATTCATACACTTGCAAAAGAACTAGATTATCTTTCAAAGTAAAGCTTCTAAGGGGAAGAGGAACACTCTTTTCAATTCTAACAATACTGTGAAACATCACACACAATGAATCTTCTTTTCACACAATCACGTCTACGTTTCTCACAAAAGCATTTCCTGAAATTCATACACTTTCAGATGAATGTGAATATCTTTCAAAGTAAATCTTCTAATTGGAAGAGGAACACTGTTCTCAATTCGAACAATACTGATGCATCCCAAACAACGAATCTTCTTTTCACAGAAACACGTCTGTGTTTCTCAAAAGCATTTCATGAAATTCATACTCTTTTAATGAATGAGATAATCTTTCAAAGTAAAGCTTCTAAGGGGAAGAGGTACACTGTTCTCAATTCTAACACTACTTTGATACATCCCAAACAACGAATCTTCTATTCACCGAAACACGTCTGTGTTTCTCACAAAAGCATTTCATGAAATTCATACACTTTCAAATGAACGTGATTATCGTTCAAATGAAAGCTTCAAAACGTAAGTGGAACACTGTTCTCAGTTCTAAAAATACTGAGATACATCCCACACAACGAGTCTTCTTGTCACACAATCACGTCTACGTTTCTTTCAAAAGCATTTCATGAAATTCATACACTTTCAAAAGAATGTGAATATCTTTCAAAGTAAAGCTTCTAAGGGGAAGAGGAACACTGTTCTCAATTCTAACAATACTGTGAAACATCACACACAACGAATCTTCTTTTCACACAATCACGTCTACGTTTCTTACAAAAGCATTTTTTGAAATTCATACACTTTCAGATGAATGTGAATATCTTTCAAAGTAAAGCTTCTAAGGGGAAGAGGAACACTGTTCTCAATTCGAACAATACTTTGATACATCCCAAACAACGAATCTTCTTTTCACAGAAACACGTCTGCTTTTCTCAAAAGCATTTCATGAAATTCATACTCTTTTAAAGAACGAGATTATCTTTCAAAGTAAAGCTTCTAAGGGGAAGAGGAACACTGTTCTCAATTCTAACAATACTTTGATACATCCCAAACAACGAATCTTCTATTCACCAAAACATGTCTGTGTTTCTCACAAAAGCATTTCCTAAAATTCATACACTCTCAAATGAACGTGATTATCTTTCAAAGTAAATCTTCAAAACGTAAGAGGAACACTGTTCTCAATTCTAACAATACTGTGAAACATCCCACACAACGAATCTTTATTTCACACAATCACGTCTACGTTTCTTACAAAAGCATTTCATGAAATTCATACACTTTCAGATGAATGTGAATATCTTTCAAAGTAAAGGTGCTAAGGGGAAGAGGAACACTGTTCTCATTTCGAACAATACTTTGATACATCCCAAACATTGAATCTTCTTTACACAGAAACACGTATGTCTTTCAAAGAAAAGCATTTGATGAAATTCATACACTTTCAAATGAACGTGATTATCGTTCAAATGAAAGCTTCAAAACGTAAGTGGAACACTGTTCTCAGTTCTAAAAATACTGAGATACATCCCGCACAACGAATCTTCTTTTCTCACAATCACGTCTACGTTTCTTACAAAAGCATTTCATGAAATTCATACACTTTCAGATGAATGTGAATATCTCTCAAAGTAAAGCTTCTAAACAGAAGAGGAACACTGTTCTCAATTCTAACAATACTTTGATACATCGCAAACAAAGAATCTTCTTTTCACCAAAACACTTCTATGTTTCTCACAAAAGAATTTCATGAAATTCATACACTTTCAAAAGAACGAGATTATCTTTCAAAGTAAAGCTTCTAAGGGGAAGAGGAACACTATTCTCAATTCTAACGATACTTTGATACATCCCAAACAACAAATCCTCTTTTCTCAGAAACACGTCTGTGTTTCTCACAAAAGAATTTCATGAAATTCATACACTTTCAAATGAACGTGATTATCTTTCAAAGTAAAGCTTCAAAACGTAAGAGGAACACTGTTCCCAATTCTAACAATACTGTGAAACATCCCACACAACGAATCTTCTTTTCTCACAATCACGTCTACGTTTCTTACAAAAGCATTTCATGAAATTCTTACACTTTCAGATGAATGTGAATATCTCTCAAAGTAAAGCTTCTAAACAGAAGAGGAACACTGTTCTCAATTCTAACAATACTTTGATATATCCCAAACTATGAATCTTCTTTTTAGAGAAACACATGGGAGATTCTCACAAAAGCATTTCATGAAATTCATACACTTTCAGATGAATGTGAATATCTTTCAAAGAAAACCTTCAAAAAGGAAGAGGAACACTGTTATAAATTCTAACCATACTTTGATACATCCCAAACAACGAATCTTCTTTTCACAGAAATACGTCTATGTTTCTCACAAAAGCATTTCATGAATGTCATACACTTTCAAAAGAACGAGATTGTCCTTCAAAATAAAGATTCTAAGGGGAAGAGGAACACTGTTCTAAATTCTTTTTTTTAACCCTAACACTAACCCTAACCCTAAACTTAACCCTAAACCCTAAACCATAACCCTAACCCTAACCCTAATCGTAACCCTAACACTAACGCTAACCCTAACCCTAATCTAAACCTAACCCTAACCCTAACCCTAAACCTAACCCTAACCCTAATCCTAACCCTAACCCCCCTAACAACCCTAACCCTAACCCTAACCCTAACTTTAACCCTAAACCTAACCCTAACCTTAACCCTAACCCTAACCCTAACACTAAACCTAAACCCTTACCCTAACCCTAAACCCTAACCCTAACCCTAACCCTAACCCTAACACTAACCCTAACCTTTAACCCTAACCCTAACCCTAACCCT
>JAQJZF010000018.1:1865000-1867500 GCA_028537955.1 Microtus californicus
AATAAAGCTTCTAAGGGGAAGAGGAACACTGTTCTCATTTCGAAAAATACTTTGATACATCCCAAACAATGAATCTTCTTTACAGAGAAACACGTATGTGTTTCACAGAAAAGCATTTCATGAAATTCATACACTTTCAAATGAACGTGATTATCGTTCAAATGAAAGCTTCAAAACGTAAGTGGAACACTGTTCTCAGTTCTAAAAATACTGAGATACATCCCACACAATGAGTCTTCTTGTCACACAATCACGTCTACGTTTCTTTCAAAAGCATTTCATGAAATTCATACACTTTCAGAAGAATGTGAATATCTTTCAAAGTAAAGCTTCTAAGAGGAAGAGGAACACTGTTCTCAATTCTAACAATACTGTGAAACATCACACACAACGAATCTTCTTTTCACACAATCACGTCTACGTTTCTTACAAAAGCATTTCCTGAAATTCATATACTTTCAGATGAATGAGAATATCTTTCAAAGAAAAGCTTCTAAAAGGAAGAGGAACACTGTTCTCAATTCTAACCATACTTTGATACATCCCAAACAACGAATCTTCTTTTCACACAATCACGTCTACGTTTCTTACAAAAGCATTTCATGAAATTCATACACTTTCAGATGAATGTGAATATCACTCAAAGTAAAGATTCTAAACAGAAGAGGAACACTGTTCTCAATTCTAACAATACTTTGATATATCCCAAACTATGAATCTTCTTTTCAGAGAAACACATGGAAAATTCTCACAAAAGCATTTCATGAAATTCATACACTTTCAGATGAATGTGAATATCTTTCAAAGTAAAGCTTCTAAACGGAAGAGGAACACTGTTCTCAATTCTAACCATACTTTGATACATCCCAAATAATGATTCTTCTTTTTACAGAAACACGTCTGTGTTTCTCACAAAAGCATTTCATTAAATTAATACACACTCAAAAGAACGAGATTATCTTTCAAAGTAAAGCTTCTAAGGGGAAGAGGAACACTGTTCTCACTTCTAACAATACTTTGATATATCCCAAGCAATGAATCTTCTTTTCAGAGAAACACATGGGAGATTCTCACAAAAGCATTTCATGAAATTCATACACTTTCAGATGAATGTGACTATCTTTCAAAGAAAAGCTTCTAAAAGGAAGAGGAACACTGTTCTCATTCTAACCATACTTTGATACATCCCAAACAACGAATCTTCTTTTCACAGAAATACGTCTGTGTTTTACAAAAGCATTTCATGAAATTCATATACTTTCAAAAGAACGAGATTATCTTTCAAAGTAAAGCTTCTAAGGGGAAGAGGAACACTGTTCAAATTCTTTTTTTTACCCCTAACACTAACCCTAACCATAACCCTAAACCCTAAACCATAACCCTAACCCTAACCCTAACCCTATCCCAAAACCCTAACCCTAATACTAACCCTAACCCTAACCCAGACCCTAACCCTAATCCTAACCCTAACCACTGTTCTAAATTCTAACAATACTTTGATACATCCCAAACAACGAATCTTCTTTTCACAGAAACAAGTCTACGTTTTTACAACAGCATTTCATGAAATTCATACACTTTCAGATGAATGTGAATATCTCTCAAAGTAAAGCTTCTAAACAGAAGAGGAACACTGTTCTCAATTCTAACAATACTTTGATATATCCCAAACTATGAATCTTCTTTTTAGAGGAACACATGGGAGATTCTCACAAAAATATTTCATGAAATTCATACACTTTCAGATGAATGTGAATATCTTTCAAAGAAAAGCTTCTAAAAGGAAGAGGAACACTGTTCTCAATTCTAACCATACTTTGATACATCCCAAACAACGAATCTTCTTTTCACAGAAATACGTCTGTGTTTCTCACAAAAGCATTTCATGAAATTCATACACTTTCAAAAGAACGAGATTATTTTTCAAAGTAAAGCTTCTAAGGGAAAGAGGAACACTGTTCTAAATTCTTTTTTTTAACCGTAACACTAACCCTAACCCTAACCCTAACCCTAACCCTAACCCTAAGCCTAACCCTAACCCTAACCCTAACCCTAACCCTAACCCTAACCCTAGCCCTAGCCCTACCCTAACCCAAACCCAAACCCTAACCCAAACCCAAACCCTAACCCTAACCCTAACACTCCCTAACCCTCAACCTAACCCTAAACATAAACATAAACCTTACCCTAACCCTAACACTAACCCTAACCCAGACCCTAACCCTAATCCTAACCCTAACCACTGTTCTAAATTCTAACAATACTTTGTTACATCCCAAACAACAAATCTTCTTTTCACAGAAACACGTGTACGTTTCTTAAAAAAGCATTTCATGAAATTCATACACTTTCAGATGAATGTGAATATCTCTCAAAGTAAAGCTTCTAAACAGAAGAGGAACACTGTTCTCAATTCTAAAAATACTTTGATATATCCCAAGCAATGAATCTTCTTTTCAGAGAAACACATGGGAGATTCTCACAAAAGCATTTCATGAAA
>JAQJZF010000018.1:1885000-1887500 GCA_028537955.1 Microtus californicus
CGTCTACTTTTCTTACAAAAGCATTTCATGAAATTCATACACTTTCAGATGAATGTGAATATCTTTCAAAGTAAAGCTTCTAAGGGGAAGAGTAACACTGTTCTCAATTCTAACAATACTTTGATACATCCCAAACAACGAATCTTCTTTTCACCAAAACACGTCTGTGTTTCTCACAAAAGCATTTCATTAAATTCATACACTTTCAAAAGAACGAGACTATCTTTCAAAGTAAAGCTTCTAAGGGGAAGGGGAACACTGTTCTCAATTCTCACAATACTGTGAAACATCCCACACAACGAATCTTCTTTTCACAGAAACACGTCTACGTTTCTTACAAAAGCGTTTTATGAAAGTCATACACTTTCAGATGAATGTGAATATCTCTCAAAGTAAAGCTTCTAAACAGAAGAGGAACACTGTTCTCAATTCTAACAATACTTTGATATACCCCAAGCAATGAATCTTCTTTTCAGAGAAACACATGGGAGATTCTCACAAAAGCATTTCATGAAATTCATACACTTTCAGATGAATGTGAATATCTCTCAAAGTAAAGCTTCTAAACAGAAGAGGATCACTGTTCTCAATTCTAACAATATTTTGATACAACCCAAACTACGAATATTCTTTTCACAGAAACACATCTGTGTTTCTCACAAAAGCATTTCATGAAATTCATACACTTTCAAGAGAACGAGACTATCTTTCAATGTAAAGCTTCTAAAGAGAAGAGGAACACTGTTCTCAATTCTAACAATACTTTGATACATCCCAAACAACGAATTTTCTTTTCACAGAAACACGTCTGTGTTTCTCACAAAAGCATTTCATTAAAATCATACACTTTCAAAAGAACGAGATTATCTTTCAAAGTAAAGCTTCAAAACGTAAGAGGAACACTGTTCTCAATTCTAACAATACTGTGAAACATCCCACACAACGAATCTTCTTTTCAAACAATCACGTCTACGTTTCTTACAAAAGTATTTCATGAAATTCATACACTTTCAGATGAATGTGATTATCTCTCAAAGTAAAGCTTCTAAACAGAAGAGAAATACTGTTCTCAATTCTAACAATACTTTGATATATCCCAAACTATGTATCTTCTTTTCAGAGAACCACATGGGAGATTCTCACAAAAGCATTTCATGAAATTCATACACTTTCAGATGAATGTGAATATCTTCAAAGTAAAGCTTCTAAACGGAAGAGGAACACTGTTCTCAATTCTAACCATACTTTGATACATCCCAAACAATGATTCTTCTTTTCACCAAAACACTTCTATGTTTCTCACAAAAGAATTTCATGAAATTCTTACACTTTCAAAAGAACGAGACTATCTTTCAAAGTAAAGCTTCTAAGGGGAAGAGGAACACTGTTCTCTATTCTAACAATACTTTGATACATCCCAAACAACGAATCTTCTTTTCTCAGAAACACATGGGAGATTCTCACAAAAGCATTTCATGAAATTCATACACTTTCAGATGAATGTGAATATCTTTCAAAGAAAAGCTTCTAAAAGGAAGAGGAACACTGTTCTCAATCTAACCATACTTTGATACATCCCAAACAACGAATCTTCTTTTCACAGAAATACGTCTGTGTTTTACAAAAGCATTTCATGAAATTCATACACTTTCAAATGAACGAGATTATCTTTCAAAGTAAAGCTTCTAAGGGGAAGAGGAACACTGTTCTAAATTCTTTTTTTTACCCCTAACACTAACCCTAACCCTAACCCTAAACCCTAAACTATAACCCTAACCCTAACCCTAACCCTATCCCAAAACCCTAACCCTAACACTAACCCTAACCCTAACCCAGACCCTAACCCTAATCCTAACCCTAACCACTGTTCTAAATTCTAACAATACTTTGATACATCCCAAACAACGAATCTTCTTTTCACAGAAACAAGTCTACGTTTCTTACAACAGCATTTCATGAAATTCATACACTTTCAGATGAATGTGAATATCTCTCAAAGTAAAGCTTCTAAACAGAAGAGGAACACTGTTCTCAATTCTAACAATACTTTGATATATCCCAAACTATGAATCTTCTTTTTAGAGGAACACATGGGAGATTCTCACAAAAGCATTTCATGAAATTCATACACTTTCAGATGAATGTGAATATCTTTCAAAGAAAAGCTTCTAAAAGGAAGAGGAACACTGTTCTCAATTCTAACCATACTTTGATACATCCCAAACAACGAATCTTCTTTTCACAGAAATACGTCTGTGTTTCTCACAAAAGCATTTCATGAAATTCATACTCTTTCAAAAGAACGAGATTATTTTTCAAATTAAAGCTTCTAAGGGAAAGAGGAACACTGTTCTAAATTCTTTTTTTTAACCGTAACACTAACCCTAACCCTAACCCTAACCCTAACCCTAACACTAACCCTAACTATAACCCTAACCCTAACCCTAACCCTAAACCCTAACACTAACCCTAAACCCTAACCCTAACCCTAACCCTAACC
>JAQJZF010000018.1:1892500-1897500 GCA_028537955.1 Microtus californicus
GAGGAACACTGTTCTCAATTCTAACAATACTTTGATATAGCCCAAGCAATGAATCTTCTTTTCAGAGAAACACATGGGAGATTCTCACAAAAGCATTTCATGAAATTCATACACTTTCAGATGAATGTGAATATCTTTTAAAGAAAAGCTTCTAAAAGGAAGAGGAACACTGTTCTCAATTCTAACCATACTTTGATACATCCCAAACAACGAATCTTCTTTTCACAGAAATACGTCTGTGTTTTACAAAAGCATTTCATGAAATTCATACACTTTAAAAAGAACGAGATTATCTTTCAAAGTAAAGCGTCTAAGGGGAAGAGGAACACTGTTCTAAATTCTTTTTTTTTACCCCTAACCCTAACCCTAACCCTAACCCCTAAACCCTAACCCTACCCTAACCCTAACCCTAAATCTAACGCTAACCCTAACCCTAACACCCCTAACAACCCTAACCCTAACCCTAACCATAACCCTAACCCTAACCCTAACCGTAAACCTAACCCTAACCCTTACCCTAACCCTAACCCACCTAACAACTCTAACCCTAACCCTAACCCTAACCCTAATCCTAACCCTACCCTAACCCTGAACCTAACCCTAATCCTAACACTAACCACTGTTCTAAATTCTAACAATACTTTGATACATCCCAAACAAAGATTCTTCTTTTCTCAGAAACACGTCTGTGTTTCTCTCAAAAGCATTTCATGAAATTCATACACTCTCAAAAGAACGACATTATCTTTCAAAGTAAAGCTTCTAAAGGGAAGAGGAACACTGTTCTCAATTCTAACAATACTTTGATACATCCCAAACAAAGAATCTTCTTTTGACCAAAACACTTCTTTGTTTTTCACAAAAGAATTTCATGAAATTCATACACTTTCAAAAGAACGAGATTATCTTTCAAAGTAAAGCTTCTTAGGGGAAGAGGAACACTGTTCTAAATTCTTTTTTTTACCCCTAACCCTAACCCTAACTCTAAACCCTAAACCCTAACCCTAACCCTAACACTAACCCTAAATCTAACCCTAACCCTAACCCTAACCCCCATAACAACCCTAACCCTAACCCTAACCCTACCCATAACACTAAACCTAACCCTAACCGTAAACTTAACCCTAACCCTTACCCTAACCATAACCCCCCTAACAACCCTAACCCTAACCCAAACCCTAACCCTAACCCTTACCCTAACCCTAACCCTAACCCAAACCCCCCTAACAACTCTAACCCTAACCCTAACCCTAACCCTAACCCTCACCCTAACCCTAAACCTAACTCTAACCCTACCCTAACCCTAACTCTAACCCTAACTCTAACCCTAACCCTAACCCTAACCCTAACACTAACCCAAACCCAGACCCTAACCCTAATCCAACCCTAACCACTGTTCTAAATTCTAACAATACTTTGATACATCCCAAACAACAAATCTTCTTTTCACAGAAACACGTTTACGTTTCTTACATAGCATTTCATGAAAGTCATACACTTTCAGATGAATGTGAATATCTTTCAAAGTAAAGCTTCTAAGGGGAAGAGGAACACTGTTCTCAATTCTAACAATACTTTGATACATCCCAAACAACGATTCTTCTTTCAACAGAAACACGTCTGTGTTTCTCACAATAGCATTTCATGAAATTCATACACTCTCAAAAGAACGAGATTATCTTTCAAAGTAAAGCTTCTAAGGGGAAGAGGAACACTATTCTCAATTCTAACGATACTTTGATACATCCCAAACAACGAATCCTCTTTTCTCAGAAACACGTCTGTGTTTCTCACAAAAGCATTTCATGAAATTCATACACTTTCAAATGAACGTGATTATCTTTCAAAGTAAAGCTTCAAAACGTAAGAGGAACACTGTTCCCAATTCTAACAATACTGTGAAACATCCCACACAACGAATCTTCTTTTCTCACAATCACGTCTACGTTTCTTAAAAAAGCATTTCATGAAATTCATACACTTTCAGATGAATGTGAATATCTCTCAAAGTAAAGCTTCTAAACAGAAGAGGAACACTGTTCTCAATTCTAACAATACTTTTATATATCCCAAGCATTGAATCTTCTTTTCAGAGAAACACATGGGAGATTCTCACAAAAGCATTTCATGAAATTCATACACGTTCAGATGAATGTGAATTTCTTTCAAAGAAAAGCTTCTAAAAGGAAGAGGAACACTGTTCTCAATTCTAACCATACTTTGATACATCCCAAACAACGAATCTTCTTTTCACAGAAATACGTCTGTGTTTTACAAAAGCATTTCATGAAATTCATACACTTTCAAAAGAACGAGATTATCTTTCAAAGTAAAGCTTCTAAGGGGAAGAGGAACACTGTTCTAAATTCTTTTTTTTAACCCTAACCCTAACCCTAAACCCTAAACCCTAACCCTAACCCTAACCCTAACCCTAAATCTAACACTAACCCTATCCCTAACCCTAACACCCCTAACAACCCTAAACCTAACCCTAACCCTAACGCTAACCATAACCCTAAACCTAACCCTAACCGTAAACCTAACCCTAACCCTTACCCTAACCCTAACCCCCTAACAACCCTAACCCTAACCCTAACCCTAACCCTAATCCTAACCCTACCCTAACCCTGAACCTAACCCTTACTCTAACCCTAACCCTAACCCTAACACTAACCCTAACCCAGACCCTAACCCTAATCCTAACCCTAACCACTGTTCTAAATTCTAACAATACTTTGATACATCCCAAACAAAGATTCTTCTTTTCACAGAAAAACGTCTGTGTTTCTCACAAAAGCATTTCATGAAATTCATACACTCTCAAAAGAACGAGATTATCTTTCAAAGTAAAGCTTCTAAGGGGAAGAGGAACACTGTTCTCAATTCTAACAATACTTTGATACATCCCAAACAAAGAATCTTCTTTTGACCAAAACACTTCTTTGTTTATCACTAAAGAATTTCATGAAATTCATACACTTTCAAAAGAACGAGATTATCTTTCAAAGTAAAGCTTTTAAGGGGAAGAGGAACACTGTTCTAAATTCTTTTTTTTTTACCCCTAACCCTAACCCTAAACCCTAAACCCTAACCCTAACCCTAACCCTAAATCTAACCCTAACCCTAACCCCCCTAACAACCCTAACCCTAACCCTAACCCTAACCTTAATCATAACCCTAAACCTAACCCTAACCATAAACCTAACCCTAACCGTTACCCTAACCCTAACCCCTCTAACAACCCTAACCCTAACCCTAACCCTAACCCTAACCCTAACCCTTACCCTAACCCTAACCCTAACCCAAACCCTAACCCCCCTAACAACCCTAACCCTAACCCTAACCCTAACCTTAACCCTAACCCTAATCCTAACCCTACCTTAACCCTAAATCTAACCCTAACTCTAGCCCTAACCCTAACCCTAACCCTACCCTAACACTAACTCTAACCCTAACCCTAACCCTAACACTAACCCTAACACTAACCCTAACACAGACCCTAACCCTAATCCTAACCCTAACCACTGTTCTAAATTCTAACAATACTTTGATACATCCCAAACAACAAATCTTCTTTTCACAGAAACACGTCTACGTTTCTTACATAGCATTTCATGAAAGTCATACACTTTCAGATGAATGTGAATATCTTTCAAAGTAAAGCTTCTAAGGGGAAGAGGAACACTGTTTTCAATTCTAACAATACTTTGATACATCCCAAACAACGATTCTTCTTTTCACAGAAACATGTCTGTGTTTCTCACAAAAGCATTTCATAAAATTCATACACTCTCAAAAGAACGAGATTATCTTTCAAAGTAAAGCTTCTAAGGGGAAGAGGAACACTTTTCTCAATTCTAACAATACTTTGATACATCCCATACCAAGAATCTTCTTTTCACCAAAACACTTCTGTGTTTCTCAAAAAATAATTTCATGAAATTCATACACTTTCAAAAGATCAAGATTATCTTTGAAAGTAAAGCTTCTAAAAGGAAGAGGAACACTGTTCTCAATTCTAACCATACTTTGATACATCCCAAACAACGAATCCTCTTTACTCAGAAACACGTCTGTGTTTCTCACTAAAGCATTACATGAAATTCATACACTTTCAGATGAATGTGAATATCTCTCAAAGTAAAGCTTCTGAACAGAAGAGGAACACTGTTCTCAATTCTAACAATACTTTGATATATCCCAAGCAATGAATCTTCTTTTCAGAGAAACACATGGGAGATTCTCACAAAAGCATTTCATGAAATTCATACACTTTCAGATGAATGTGAATATCTTTCAACGAAAAGCTTCTAAAAGGAAGAGGAACACTGTTCTCAATTCTAAGCATACTTTGATACATCCCAAACAACGAATCTTCTTTTCACAGAAATACGTCTGTGTTTCTCACAAAAGCATTTCATGAAATTCATACACTCTCAAAAGAACAAGATTATCTTTCAAAGTAAAGCTTCTAAGGGGAAGAGGAACAATATTCTCAATTCTAACGATACTTTGATACATCCCAAACAACGAATCTTCTTTTCACAGAAACACATCTGTGTTTCTCACAAAAGCATTTCATGAAATTCATACACTTTCAAAAGAACGAGACTATCTTTCAAAGTAAAGCTTCTAAGGGGAAGAGGAACACTGTTCTCTATTCTAACAATACTTTGATACATCCCAAACAACGAATCTTCTTTTCTCAGAAACACCTCTGTGTTTCTCACAAAAGCATTTCATGAAATTCATACATTTTCAAATGAACGTGATTATCTTTCAAAGTAAAGCTTCAAAACGTAAGAGGAACACTGTTCCCAATTCTAACAATACTGTGAAACATCCCACACAACGAATCTTCTTTTCTCACAATCACGTCTACGATTCTTACAAAAGCATTTTATGAAATTCATACACTTTCAGATGAATGTGAATATCTCTCAAAGTAAAGCTTCTAAACAGAAGAGGAACACTGTTCTCAATTCTAACAATACTTTGAT
>JAQJZF010000018.1:1902500-1915000 GCA_028537955.1 Microtus californicus
CCCTAATCCTAACCCTACCCTAACCCTGAACCTAACCCTAACTCTAACCCTAACCCTAACCCTAACCCTAACACTAACCCTAACCCAGACCCTAACCCTAATCCTAACCCTAACCACTGTTCTAAATTCTAACAATACTTTGATACATCCCAAACAAAGATTCTTCTTTTCACAGAAAAACGTCTGTGTTTCTCATAAAGCATTTCATGAAATTCATACACTCTCAAATGAACGAGATTATCTTTCAAAGTAAAGCTTCTAAGGGGAAGAGGAACACTGTTCTCAATTCTAACAATACTTTGATACATCCCAAACAAAGAATCTTCTTTTGACCAAAACACTTCTTTGTTTATCACTAAAGAATTTCATGAAATTCATACACTTTCAAAAGAACGAGATTATCTTTCAAAGTAAAGCTTTTAAGGGGAAGAGGAACACTGTTCTAAATTCTTTTTTTTTACCCCTAACCCTAACCCTAAACCCTAAACCCTAACCCTAACCCTAACCCTAAATCTAACCCTAACCCTAACCCCCCTAACAACCCTAACCCTAACCCTAACCCTAACCCTAATCATAACCCTAAACCTAACCCTAACCGTAAACCTAACCCTAACTGTTACCCTAACCCTAACCCCTCTAACAACCCTAACCCTAACCCTAACCCTAACCCTTACCCTAACCCTAACCCTAATCCAAACCCTAACTCCCCTAACAACCCTAACCCTAACCCTAACCCTAACCCTAACCTTAACCCTAACCCTAACCCTAACCCTACCTTAACCCTAAATCTAACCCTAACTCTAGCCCTAAACCTAACCCTAACCCTACCCTAACACTAACTCTAACCCTAACCCTAACCCTAACCCTAACACTAACCCTAACACAGACCCTAACCCTAATCCTAACCCTAACCACTGTTCTAAATTCTAACAATACTTTGATACATCCCAAACAACAAATCTTCTTTTCACAGAAACACGTCTACGTTTCTTACATAGCATTTCATGAAAGTCATACACTTTCAGATGAATGTGAATATCTTTCAAAGTAAAGCTTCTAAGGGGAAGAGGAACACTGTTCTCAATTCTAACAATACTTTGATACATCCCAAACAACAATTCTTCTTTTCACAGAAACATGTCTGTGTTTCTCACAAAAGCATTTCATAAAATTCATACACTCTCAAAAGAACGAGATTATCTTTCAAAGTAAAGCTTCTAAGGGGAAGAGGAACACTTTTCTCAATTCTAACAATACTTTGATACATCCCATAGCAAGAATCTTCTTTTCACCAAAACACTTCTGTGTTTCTCAAAAAATAATTTCATGAAATTCATACACTTTCAAAAGATCAAGATTATCTTTCAAAGAAAAGCTTCTAAAAGGAAGAGGAACACTGTTCTCAATTCTAACCATACTTTGATACATCCCAAACAACGAATCCTCTTTTCTCAGAAACACGTCTGTGTTTCTCACAAAAGCATTTCATGAAATTCGTACACTTTCAAATGAACGTGATTATCTTTCAAAGTTAAGCTTCTACAGAGATCAGGAACACTTTACACAAATAACTCTACTTTGACATATTACAAACAACATCTTCTGTTTTTGGAGAAACGCATGTGCGTTCCTCACAAAAGCATTTTAACAAATTCATACACTTTCAAACAAACGTGTTTATATTTCAAAGTAAAGCTTCTAAGGGGAAGAGGAACACTGTTCTCAATTCTAACAATACTTTGATACATCCCAAACAACGAATATTCTTTTCACAGATACACGTCTGTGTTTCTCTCAAAAGCATTTCATGAAATTCATGCACTTTCAAACGAACGTGATTATCTTTCAAAGTTAAGCTTCTACAGATATCAGGAACACTTTACACAAATAACTCTACTTTGACATATTACAAACAACATCTTCTGTTTTCGGAGAAACGCATGTGCGTTCCTCACAAAAGCATTTCATGAATTTCATACACTTTCAAAAGAATGAGACTATCTTTCAAAGTAAAGCTTCTAAGGGGAAGAGGAACAATATTCTCATTTCTAACAATACTTTGATGCATCCCAAACAACGAATCTTCTTTTCACAGAAACACGTCTGTGTTTCTCACAAAAGCATTTCATGAAATTCATACACTTGCAAAAGAACGAGATTATCTTTCAAAGTAAAGCTTCTAAGGGGAAGAGGAACACTGTTCTCAATTCTAACAATACTGTGAAACATCACACACAATGAATCTTCTTTTCACACAATCACGTATAAGTTTCTCACAAAAGCATTTCCTGAAATTCATATACTTTCAGATGAATGTGAATATCTTTCAAAGTAAATATTCTAAGGGAAAAAGGAACACTGTTCTCAATTCGAACAATACTGATGCATCCCAAACAACGAATCTTCTTTTCACAGAAACACGTCTGTGTTTCTCAAAAGCATTTCATGAAATTCATACTCTT
The DNA here is from genome assembly GCA_028537955.1 of Microtus californicus. Classification (NCBI taxonomy): domain Eukaryota; kingdom Metazoa; phylum Chordata; class Mammalia; order Rodentia; family Cricetidae; genus Microtus; species Microtus californicus. Next base: position 1,904,963 of record JAQJZF010000018.1, read on the forward strand.
TTAAAGAAGGAGATTATCTTTCAAAGTAAAGCTTCTAAGGGGAAGAGGAAGACTATTCTCAATTCTAACGATACTTTGATACATCCCAAACAATGAATCTTCTATTCACCGAAACACGTCTGTGTTTCTCACAAAAGCATTTCATGAAATTCATACACTTTCAAATGAACGTGATTATTTTTCAAAGTAAAGCATCAAAACGTAAGAGGAACACTGTTCTCAATTCTAACAATACTGTGAAACATCCCACACAACGAATCTTCTTTTCTCACAATCACGTCTACGTTTCTTAAAAAAGCATTTCATGAAATTCATACACTTTCAGATGAATGTGAATATCTCTCAAAAAAGCTTCTAAACAGAAGAGGAACACTGTTCTCAATTCTAACAATACTTTTTTATATCCCAAGCATTGAATCTTCTTTTCAGAGAAACACATGGGAGATTCTCACAAAATCATTTCATGAAATTCATACACGTTCAGATGAATGTGAATATCTTTCAAAGAAAAGCTTCTAAAAGGAAGAGGAACACTGTTCTCAATTCTAACCATACTTTGATACATCCCAAACAACGAATCTTCTTTTCACAGAAATACGTCTGTGTTTTACAAAAGCATTTCATGAAATTCATACACTTTCAAAAGAACGAGATTATCTTTCAAAGTAAAGCTTCTAAGGGGAAGAGGAACACTGTTCTAAATTCTTTTTTTTTAACCCTAACCCTAACCCTAACCCTAAACCCTAAACCCTAACCCTAACCCTAAACCTAACCCTAAATCTAACACTAACCCTATCCCTAACCCTAACCCCGCTAACAACCCTAAACCTAACCCTAACCCTAACGCTAACCATAACCCTAAACCTAACCCTAACCGTAAACCTAACCCTAACCCTTACCCTAACCCTAACCCCCCTAACAACCCTAACCCTAACCCTAACCCTAACCCTAATCCTAACCCTACCCTAACCCTGAACCTAACCCTAACTCTAACCCTAACCCTAACCCTAACCCTAACACTAACCCTAACCCAGACCCTAACCCTAATCCTAACCCTAACCACTGTTCTAAATTCTAACAATACTTTGATACATCCCAAACAAAGATTCTTCTTTTCACAGAAAAACGTCTGTGTTTCTCATAAAGCATTTCATGAAATTCATACACTCTCAAATGAACGAGATTATCTTTCAAAGTAAAGCTTCTAAGGGGAAGAGGAACACTGTTCTCAATTCTAACAATACTTTGATACATCCCAAACAAAGAATCTTCTTTTGACCAAAACACTTCTTTGTTTATCACTAAAGAATTTCATGAAATTCATACACTTTCAAAAGAACGAGATTATCTTTCAAAGTAAAGCTTTTAAGGGGAAGAGGAACACTGTTCTAAATTCTTTTTTTTTACCCCTAACCCTAACCCTAAACCCTAAACCCTAACCCTAACCCTAACCCTAAATCTAACCCTAACCCTAACCCCCCTAACAACCCTAACCCTAACCCTAACCCTAACCCTAATCATAACCCTAAACCTAACCCTAACCGTAAACCTAACCCTAACTGTTACCCTAACCCTAACCCCTCTAACAACCCTAACCCTAACCCTAACCCTAACCCTTACCCTAACCCTAACCCTAATCCAAACCCTAACTCCCCTAACAACCCTAACCCTAACCCTAACCCTAACCCTAACCTTAACCCTAACCCTAACCCTAACCCTACCTTAACCCTAAATCTAACCCTAACTCTAGCCCTAAACCTAACCCTAACCCTACCCTAACACTAACTCTAACCCTAACCCTAACCCTAACCCTAACACTAACCCTAACACAGACCCTAACCCTAATCCTAACCCTAACCACTGTTCTAAATTCTAACAATACTTTGATACATCCCAAACAACAAATCTTCTTTTCACAGAAACACGTCTACGTTTCTTACATAGCATTTCATGAAAGTCATACACTTTCAGATGAATGTGAATATCTTTCAAAGTAAAGCTTCTAAGGGGAAGAGGAACACTGTTCTCAATTCTAACAATACTTTGATACATCCCAAACAACAATTCTTCTTTTCACAGAAACATGTCTGTGTTTCTCACAAAAGCATTTCATAAAATTCATACACTCTCAAAAGAACGAGATTATCTTTCAAAGTAAAGCTTCTAAGGGGAAGAGGAACACTTTTCTCAATTCTAACAATACTTTGATACATCCCATAGCAAGAATCTTCTTTTCACCAAAACACTTCTGTGTTTCTCAAAAAATAATTTCATGAAATTCATACACTTTCAAAAGATCAAGATTATCTTTCAAAGAAAAGCTTCTAAAAGGAAGAGGAACACTGTTCTCAATTCTAACCATACTTTGATACATCCCAAACAACGAATCCTCTTTTCTCAGAAACACGTCTGTGTTTCTCACAAAAGCATTACATGAAATTCATACACTTTCAGATGAATGTGAATATCTTTCAAAGTAAAGCTTCTTAACGGAAGAGAAACACTGTTCTCAATTCTAACCATACTTTGATACATCCCAAACAACGATTCTTCTTTTCACAGAAACACGTCTGTGTTTCTCACAAAAGCATTTCATGAAATTCATACACTTTCAAAAGAACGAGACTATCTTTCAAAGTAAAGCTTCTAAGGGGAAGAGGAACACTGTTCTCTATTCTAACAATACTTTGATACATCCCAAAAAACGAATCTTCTTTTCTCAGAAACACGTCTGTGTTTCTCACAAAAGCATTTCATGAAATTCATACATTTTCAAATGAACGTGATTATCTTTCAAAGTAAAGCTTCAAAACGTAAGAGGAACACTGTTCCCAATTCTAACAATACTGTGAAACATCCCACACAACGAATCTTCTTTTCTCACAATCAAGTCTACGATTCTTACAAAAGCATTTTATGAAATTCATACACTTTCAGATGAATGTGAATATCTCTCAAAGTAAATCTTCTAAACAGAAGAGGAACACAGTTTTCAATTCTAACAATACTTTGATATATCCCAAGCAATGAATCTTCTTTTCAGAGAAACACATGGGAGATTCTCACAAAAGCATTTCATGAAATTCATACACTTTCAGATGAATGTGAATATCTTTCAACGAAAAGCTTCTAAAAGGAAGAGGAACACTGTTCTCAATTCTAAGCATACTTTGATACATCCCAAACAACGAATCTTCTTTTCACAGAAATACGTCTGTGTTTCTCATAAAAGCTTTTCATGAAATTCATACACTTTCCAAAGAACGAGATTATCTTTCAAAGTAAAGCTTCTAAGGGGAAGAGGAACACTGTTCTAAATTCTTTTTTTTTAACCCTAACCCTAACCCTAACCCTAACCCTAACACTAACCCTAACCCTAACCCTAACCCTAAACCCTAACCTTAACCCTAACCCTAACCCTAACCCTAACCCCACTCTAATCCTAACCCTAACCCTAACCCTAACCCTAACCCTAACCCTAACCCTAACCCAAACCCAAACCCTAACCCTAACCCTAACCCTAACCCTAACCATAACCCTAAACCTTACCCTAACCCTAACACTAACCCTAACCCAGACCCTAACCCTAATCCTAACCCTAACCACTGTTCTAAATTCTAACAATACTTTGATACATCCCAAACAACAAATCTTCTTTTCACAGAAACACGTCTGTGTTTCTCACAAAAGCATTTCATGGAATTCGTACACTTTCAAATGAACGTGATTATCTTTCAAAGTTAAGCTTCTACAGAGATCAGGAACACTTTACACAAATAACTCTACTTTGACATATTACAAACAACATCTTCTGTTTTTGGAGAAACGCATGTGCGTTCCTCACAAAAGCATTTTAACAAATTCATACACTTTCAAACAAACGTGTTTATATTTCAAAGTAAAGCTTCTAAGGGGAAGAGGAACACTGTTCTCAATTCTAACAATACTTTGATACATCCCAAACAACGAATATTCTTTTCACAGATACACGTCTGTGTTTCTCTCAAAAGCATTTCATGAAATTCATGCACTTTCAAACGAACGTGATTATCTTTCAAAGTTAAGCTTCTACAGATATCAGGAACACTTTACACAAATAACTCTACTTTGACATATTACAAACAACATCTTCTGTTTTCGGAGAAACGCATGTGCGTTCCTCACAAAAGCACTTCATGAATTTCATACACTTTCAAAAGAACGAGACTATCTTTCAAAGTAAAGATTCTAAGGGGAAGAGGAACAATATTCTCATTTCTAACAATACTTTGATGCATCCCAAACAACGAATCTTCTTTTCACAGAAACACGTCTGTGTTTCTCACAAAAGCATTTCATGAAATTCATACACTTGCAAAAGAACGAGAATATCTTTCAAAGTAAAGCTTCTAAGGGGAAGAGGAACACTGTTCTCAATTCTAACAATACTGTGAAACATCACACACAATGAATCTTCTTTTCACACAATCACGTCTAAGTTTCTCACAAAAGCATTTCCTGAAATTCATATACTTTCAGATGAATGTGAATATCTTTCAAAGTAAAGCTTCTAAGGGGAAGAGGAACACTGTTCTCATTTCGAACAATACTTTGATACATCCCAAACAATGAATCTTCTTTACAGAGAAACACGTATGTGTTTGACAGAAAAGCATTTCATGAAATTCATACACTTTCAAATGAACGTGATTATCGTTCAAATGAAAGCTTCAAAATGTAAGTGGAACACTCTTCTCAGTTCTAAAAATACTGAGATACATCCCACACAATGAGTCTTCTTGTCACACAATCACGTCTACGTTTCTTTCAAAAGCATTTCATGAAATTCATACACTTTCAGAAGAATGTGAATATCTTTCAAAGTAAAGCTTCTAAGGGGAAGAGGAACACTGTTCTCAATTCTAACAATACTGTGAAACATCACACACAACGAATCTTCTTTTCACACAATCACGTCTACGTTTCTTACAAAAGCATTTCCTGAAATTCATACACTTTCAGATGAATGTGAATATCTTTCAAAGAAAAGCTTCTAAAAGGAAGAGGAACACTGTTCTCAATTCTAACCATAGTTTGATACATCCCAAACAACGAATCATCTTTTCACAGAAATACGTCTGTGTTTCTCACAAAAGCATTTCATGAAATTCATACACTTTCAAAAGAACGAGATTATCTTTCAAACTAAAGCTTCTAAGGGGAAGAGGAACACTGTTCTCAATTCTAACAATATTTTGATACAAACCAAACTACGAATCTTCTTTTCACAGAAACACATCTGTGTTTCTCACAAAAGCATTTCATGAAATTCATACACTTTCAAAAGAACGAGACTATCTTTCAAAGTAAAGCTTCTAAGGGGAAGAGGAACACTGTTCTCAATTCTAACAATACTTTGATACATCCCAAAAAACGAATCTTATTTTCTCAGAAACACGTCTGTGTTTCTCACAAAATCATTTCATGAAATTCATACACTTTCAAATGAACGTGATTATCTTTCAAAGTAAAGCTTCAAAACGTAAGAGGAACACTGTTCCCAATTCTAACAATACTGTGAAACATCCCACACAATGAATCTTCTTTTCTCACAATCACGTCTACGTTTCTTACAAAAGCATTTTAAGAAATTCATACACTTTCAGATGAATGTGAATATCTCTCAAAGTAAAGCTTCTAAACAGAAGAGGAACACTGTTCTCAATTCTAACAATACTTTGATATATCCCAAGCAATGAACCTTCTTTTCAGAGAAACACATGGGAGATTCTCACAAAAGCATTTCATGAAATTCATACACTTTCAGATGAATGTGAATATCTTTCAAAGAAAAGCTTCTAAAAGGAAGAGGAACACTGTTCTCAATTCTAAGCATACTTTGATACATCCCAAACAACGAATCTTCTTTTCACAGAAATACGTCTGTGTTTCTCACAAAAGTTTTTCATGAAATTCATTCACTTTCAAAAGAACGAGATTATCTTTCAAAGTAAAGCTTCTAAGGGGAAGAGGAACACTGTTCTAAATTCTTTTCTTTAACCCTAACCCTAACCCTAACCCTAACCCTAACACTAACCCTAACCCTAACCCTAACCGTAAACCCTAACCCTAAACCTAAACCCTAACCTTAACCCTAACCCTAACCCTAACCCTAACCCTATTCCTAACCCTAACCACTGTTCTAAATTCTAACAATACTTTGATACATCCCAAACAACAAATCTTCTTTTCACAGAAACTCGTCTACGTTTCTTAAAAAAGCATTTCATGAAATTCATACACTTTCAGATGAATGTGAATATCTTTCAAAGTAAAGCTTCTAAGAAGAAGAAGAACACTGTTCTCAATTCTAACAATACTTTGATACATCCCAAACAAAGAATCTTCTATTCACCGAAACACGTCTGTGTTTCTCACAAAAACATTTCATGAAATTCGTACACTTTCAAACGAACGTGATTATCTTTCAAAGTTAAGCTTCTACAGAGATCAGGAACACTTTACAGAAATAACTCTACTTCGACATATTACAAACAACATCTTCTGTTTTCGGAGAAAAGCATGTGCGTTCCTCACAAAAGCATTTCATGAATTTCATACATTTTCAAAAGAACGTGACTATCTTTCAAAGTAAAGCTTCTAAGGGGAAGAGGAACAATATTCTCATTTCTAACAATACTTTGATGCATCCCAAACAACGAATCTTCTTTTCACAGAAACACATCTGTGTTTCTCACAAAAGCATTTCATGAAATTCATACACTTGCAAAAGAACTAGATTATCTTTCAAAGTAAAGCTTCTAAGGGGAAGAGGAACACTCTTCTCAATTCTAACAATACTGTGAAACATCACACACAATGAATCTTCTTTTCACACAATCATGTCTACGTTTCTCACAAAAGCATTTCCTGAAATTCATACACTTTCAGATGAATGTGAATATCTTTCAAAGTAAATCTTCTAATTGGAAGAGGAACACTGTTCTCAATTCGAACAATACTGATGCATCCCAAACAACGAATCTTCTTTTCACAGAAACACGTCTGTGTTTCTCAAAAGCATTTCATGAAATTCATACTCTTTTAATGAATGAGATAATCTTTCAAAGTAAAGCTTCTAAGGGGAAGAGGTACACTGTTCTCAATTCTAACACTACTTTGATACATCCCAAACAACGAATCTTCTATTCACCGAAACACGTCTGTGTTTCTCACAAAAGCATTTCATGAAATTCATACACTTTCAAATGAACGTGATTATCGTTCAAATGAAAGCTTCAAAACGTAAGTGGAACACTGTTCTCAGTTCTAAAAATACTGAGATACTTCCCACACAACGAGTCTTCTTGTCACACAATCACGTCTACGTTTCTTTCAAAAGCATTTCATGAAATTCATACACATTCAAAAGAATGTGAATATCTTTCAAAGTAAAGCTTCTAAGGGGAAGAGGAACACTGTTCTCAATTCTAACAATACTGTGAAACATCACACACAACGAATCTTCTTTTCACACAATCACGTCTACGTTTCTTACAAAAGCATTTTTTGAAATTCATACACTTTCAGATGAATGTGAATATCTTTCAAAGTAAAGCTTCTAAGGGGAAGAGGAACACTGTTCTCAATTCGAACAATACTTTGATACATCCCAAACAACGAATCTTCTTTTCACAGAAACACGTCTGCTTTTCTCAAAAGCATTTCATGAAATTCATACTCTTTTAAAGAACGAGATTATCTTTCAAAGTAAAGCTTCTAAGGGGAAGAGGAACACTGTTCTCAATTCTAACAATACTTTGATACATCCCAAACAACGAATCTTCTATTCACCAAAACATGTCTGTGTTTCTCACAAAAGCATTTCCTAAAATTCATACACTCTCAAATGAACGTGATTATCTTTCAAAGTAAATCTTCAAAACGTAAGAGGAACACTGTTCTCAATTCTAACAATACTGTGAAACATCCCACACAACGAATCTTTTTTTCACACAATCACGTCTACGTTTCTTACAAAAGCATTTCATGAAATTCATACACTTTCAGATGAATGTGAATATCTTTCAAAGTAAAGGTGCTAAGGGGAAGAGGAACACTGTTCTCATTTCGAACAATACTTTGATACATCCCAAACATTGAATCTTCTTTACACAGAAACACGTATGTGTTTCACAGAAAAGCATTTGATGAAATTCATACACTTTCAAATGAACGTGATTATCGTTCAAATGAAAGCTTCAAAACGTAAGTGGAACACTGTTCTCAGTTCTAAAAATACTGAGATACATCCCACACAACGAATCTTCTTTTCTCACAATCACGTCTACGTTTCTTACAAAAGCATTTCATGAAATTCATACACTTTCAGATGAATGTGAATATCTCTCAAAGTAAAGCTTCTAAACAGAAGAGGAACACTGTTCTCAATTCTAACAATACTTTGATACATCGCAAACAAAGAATCTTCTTTTCACCAAAACACTTCTATGTTTCTCACAAAAGAATTTCATGAAATTCATACACTTTCAAAAGAACGAGATTATCTTTCAAAGTAAAGCTTCTAAGGGGAAGAGGAACACTATTCTCAATTCTAACGATACTTTGATACATCCCAAACAACAAATCCTCTTTTCTCAGAAACACGTCTGTGTTTCTCACAAAAGAATTTCATGAAATTCATACACTTTCAAATGAACGTGATTATCTTTCAAAGTAAAGCTTCAAAACGTAAGAGGAACACTGTTCCCAATTCTAACAATACTGTGAAACATCCCACACAACGAATCTTCTTTTCTCACAATCACGTCTACGTTTCTTACAAAAGCATTTCATGAAATTCTTACACTTTCAGATGAATGTGAATATCTCTCAAAGTAAAGCTTCTAAACAGAAGAGGAACACTGTTCTCAATTCTAACAATACTTTGATATATCCCAAACTATGAATCTTCTTTTTAGAGAAACACATGGGAGATTCTCACAAAAGCATTTCATGAAATTCATACACTTTCAGATGAATGTGAATATCTTTCAAAGAAAACCTTCAAAAAGGAAGAGGAACACTGTTATAAATTCTAACCATACTTTGATACATCCCAAACAACGAATCTTCTTTTCACAGAAATACGTCTATGTTTCTCACAAAAGCATTTCATGAATGTCATACACTTTCAAAAGAACGAGATTGTCCTTCAAAATAAAGATTCTAAGGGGAAGAGGAACACTGTTCTAAATTCTTTTTTTTAACCCTAACACTAACCCTAACCCTAAACCTAACCCTAAACCCTAAACCATAACCCTAACCCTAACCCTAATCGTAACCCTAACACTAACGCTAACCCTAACCCTAATCTAAACCTAACCCTAACCCTAACCCTAAACCTAACCCTAACCCTAATCCTAACCCTAACCCCCCTAACAACCCTAACCCTAACCCTAACCCTAACTTTAACCCTAAACCTAACCCTAACCTTAACCCTAACCCTAACCCTAACACTAAACCTAAACCCTTACCCTAACCCTAAACCCTAACCCTAACCCTAACCCTAACCCTAACACTAACCCTAACCTTTAACCCTAACCCTAACCCTAACCCTAACCCTAACCCTAACCCTAAACATAACCCTTACCCTAACCCTAACCCTAACCCTAATCCTAACCCTAACCCTAACCCAGACCCTAACCCTTATCTTAACCCTAACCACTGTTCTAAATTCTAACAATACTTTGATACATCCCAAACAACAAATCTTCTTTTCACAGAAACACGTATACGTTTCTTACAAAAGCATTTCATGAAATTCATACACTTTCAGATGAATGTGAATATCTTTCAAAGTAAAGCTTCTAAGGAGAAGAGGAACACTGTTCTCAATTCTAACAATAATTTGATACATCCCAAACAACGAATCTTCTTTTCACCAAAACACGTCTGTGTTTCTCACAAAAGCATTTCATTAAATTCATACTCTTCCAAAAGAACGAGACTATCTTTCAAAGTAAAGCTTCTAAGGGGAAGAGGAACACTGTTTTAAAT
>JAQJZF010000018.1:1927500-1930000 GCA_028537955.1 Microtus californicus
TCTTCTTTTCACCAAAACACGTCTGTGTTTCTCACAAAAGCATTTCATTAAATTCATACACTTTCAAAAGAACGAGACTATCTTTAAAGTAAAGCTTGTAAGGGGAAGAGGAACACTGTTGTAAATTCTTTTTTATTAAATCCTAACCCTAACCCTAACCCTAATTCTAAACCCTAAACCCTAACACTAACCCTAATCATAACCCTAAACCTAACCATAACCCTAACCATAACCCTAACCCTAACCCTAACCCTAACACTAACCCTAAACCCTAAACCTAACCCTAACCCTGACCCTAAACCTAACCCTAACCACTGTTCTAAATTCTAACAATACTTTGATACATCCCAAACAACGAATCTTCACAGAAACACGTCTACTTTTCTTACAAAAGCATTTCATGAAAATCATACACGTTCAGATGAATGTGAATATCTCTCAAAGTAAAGTTTCTAAACAGAAGAGGAATACTGTTCTCAATTATAACAATACTTTGATATATCCCAAACTATGAATCTTCTTTTCAGAGAAACACATGGGAAATTCTCACAAAAGCATTTCATGAAATTCATACACTTTCAGATGAATGTGAATATCTTGAAAGTAAAGCTTCTAAACGGAAGAGGAACACTGTTCTCAATTCTTACCATACTTTGATACATCCCAAACAACGATTCTTCTTTTCACAGAAACATGTCTGTGTTTCTCAAAAAAGCATTTAATGAAATTCATACACTCTCAAATGAACGAGATTATCTTTCAAAGTAAAGCTTCTAAGGGGAAGAGGAACACTGTTCTCAATTCTAACAATACTTTGATACATCCCAAACAAAGAATCTTCTTTTAACCAAAACACTTCTATGTTTCTCACAAAAGAATTTCATGAAATTCATATACTTTCAAAAGAACGAGATTATCTTTCAAAGTAAAGCTTCTAAGGGGAAGAGGAACACTATTCTCAATTCTAACGATACTTTGTTACATCCCAAACAACGCATCCTCTTTTCTCAGAAACACGTCTGTGTTTCTCACAAAAGCATTTCATGAAATTCATACACTTTCAAATGAACGTGATTATCTTTCAAAGTAAAGCTTCAATCGTAAGAGGAACACTGTTCTCAATTCTAACAATACTGTGAAACATCCCACACAACGAATCTTCTTTTCTCACAATCACGTCTACGTTTCTTACAAAAGCATTTCATGAAATTCATACACTTTCAGATGAATGTGAATATCTCTCAAAGTAAAGCTTCTAAACAGAAGAGGAACACTGTTCTCAATTCTAACAATACTTTGATATATCCCAAGCAATGAATCTTCTTTTCAGAGAAACACATGGGAGATTCTCACAAAAGCATTTCATGAAATTCATACACTTTCAGATGAATGTGAATATCTTTCAAAGAAAAGCTTCTAAAAGGAAGAGGAACACTGTTCTCATTTCTAACCATACTTTGATACATCCCAAACAATGAATCTTCTTTTCACAGAAATACGTTTGTGTTTCTCACAAAAGAATTTCATAAAAGTCATACACTTTCAAAAGAACGAGATTGTATTTCAAAATAAAGCTTCTAAGGGGAAGAGGAACACTGTTCTAAATTCTTTTTTTTAACCCTAACTCTAACCCTAACCCTAAACCTTACCCCCCTAACAACCCTAACCCTAACCCTTACCCTAACCCTAACCCTAACCCTAACCCCCCTAACAATCCTAACCATAACCCTAACCCTAACCCTAACACTAACCCTAACCCTAACCCTTACCCTAACCCTAACCCTAACCCTAACCCTAACCCCAACCCTAAGCATAACCGTAACCATAACAATAAACCTTACCCTAACCTTAACCCTAACCCAGACCCTAACCCTAACCCTAACCCCCCTAACAATCCTAACACTAACCCTAACCCTAACACTAACCCTAACCCTAACCCTTACCCTAATCCTAACCCTAACATTAACACTTACGCTAACCCTAACCCTAACCCTATCCCTAACCATAACCATAACCATAACCCTAAACCTTACCCTAACCCTAACACTAACCATAACCCAGACCCTAACCCTAATCCTAACCCTAACCACAGTTCTAAATTCTAACAATACTTTGATACATCCCAAACAACAAATTTCTTTTCACAGAAACACGTCTACGTTTCTTACAAAAGCATTTCATGAAATTCATACACTTTCAGATGAATATGAATATCTTTCAAAATAAAGCTTCTAAGGGGAAGAGGAACACTGTTCTCAATTCTAACAATACTTTGATACATCCCAAACAACGAATCTTCTTTTCACCAAAACACGTCTGTGTTTCTCACAAAAGCATTTCATTAAATTCATACACTTTCAAAAGAACGAGACTATCTTTCAAAGTAAAGCTTCTAAGGGGAAGAGGAACACTGTTGTAAATTCTTTTTTTTTAAATCCTAACCCTAACCCTAACCCTAACCCTAATTCTAAACCATAAACCCTAACACTAACCCTAATCG
>JAQJZF010000018.1:1935000-1937500 GCA_028537955.1 Microtus californicus
TAACACTAACCCTAACCCAGACCCTAACCCTAATCTTAACCCTAACCACTGTTCTAAATTCTAACAATACTTTGATACATCCCAAACAACAAATCTTCTTTTCAAAGAAACACGTATACGTTTCTTACAAAAGCATTTCATGAAATTCATACACTTTCAGATTAATGTGAATATCTTTCAAAGTAAAGCTTCTAAACAGAAGAGGAACACTGTTCTCAATTCTAACAATACTTTGATACATCCCAAACAACGAATCTTCTTTTCACCAAAACACGTCTGTGTTTCTCACAAAAGCATTTCTTTAAATTCATACACTTCCAAAAGAACGAGACTATCTTTCAAAGTAAAGCTTCTAAGGGGAAGAGGAACACTGTTGTAAATTCTTTTTTTTTAAATCCTAACCCTAACCCTAACCCTAATTCAACCCTAAACCCTAACACTAACTCAAATCGTAACCCTAAACCTAACCATAAACCTAACCATAACCCTAACACTAACCCTAACACTAACCCTAAACCCTAACCCTAACCCTAACCCTGACCCTAAACCTAAACCTAACCACTGTTCTAAATTCTAACAATACTTTGATATATCCCAAACAACGAATCTTCTTTTCACAGAAACACGTCTACTTTTCTTACAAAAGCATTTCATGAAATTCATACACTTTCAGATGAATGTGAATATCTCTCAAAGTAAAGCTTCTAAACAGAAGAGGAAACTGTTCTCAATTCAAACAATACTTTGATACAACCCAAACTACGAATCTTCTTTCCACAAAAACACATCTGTGTTTCTCAAAAAAGCATTTCATGAAATTCATACACTTTCAAAAGAACGAGACTATCTTTCAAAGTAAAGCTTTAAGGGGAAGAGGAACACTGTTCTCAATTCTAACAATACTTTGATACATCCCAAACAACGAATCTTCTATTCACCGAAACACGTCTGTGTTTCTCACAAAAGCATTTCATGAAATTCATACACTTTCAAAAGAACGAGATTATCTTTCAAAGTAAAGCTTCAAAACGTAAGAGGAACACTGTTCCCAATTCTAACAATACTGTGAAACATAACACACAACGAATCTTCTTTTCACCCAATCACGTCTACGTTTCAAACCAAAGCATTTCATGAAATTCATACACGTTCAGATGAATGTGAATATCTCTCAAAGTAAAGCTTCTAAACAGAAGAGGAATACTGTTCTCAATTCTAACAATACTTTGATATATCCCAAACTATGAATCTTCTTTTCAGAGAAATACATGGGAGATTCTCACAAAAGCATTTCATGAAATTCATACACTTTCAGATGAATGTGAATATCTTCAAAGTAAAGCTTCTAAACGGAAGAGGAACACTGTTCTCAATTCTAACCATACTTTGATACATCCCTAAGAACGATTCTTCTTTTCACAGAAACATGTCTGTGTTTCTCACAAAAGCATTTCATGAAATTCATACATTCTCAAATGAACGAGATTATCTTTCAAAGTAAAGCTTCTAAGGGGAAGAAGAACACTGTTCTCAATTCTAACAATACTTTGATACATCCCAAACAAAGAATCTTCTTTTCACCAAAACACTTCTATGTTTCTCACAAAAAAATTTCATGAAATTCATACACTTTCAAAAGAACGAGATTATCTTTCAAAGTAAAGCTTCTAAGGCGAAGAGGAACACTATTCTCAATTCTAACGATACTTTGATACATCCCAAACAACGAATCCTCTTTTCTCAGAAACACGTCTGTGTTTCTAACAAAAGCATTTCATGAAATTCATACACTTTCAAATGAATGTGATTATCTTTCAAAGTAAAGCTTCAAAACGTAAGAGGAACACTGTTCCCAATTCTAACAATACTGTGAAACATCCCACACAACGAATCTTCTTTTCTCACAATCACGTCTACGTTTCTTACAAAAGCATTTCATGAAATTCATACACTTTCAGATGAATGTGAATATCTCTCAAAGTAAAGCTTCTAAACAGAAGAGGAACACTGTTCTCAATTCTAACAATACTTTGATATATCCCAAGCAATGAATCTTCTTTTCAGAGAAACACATGGGAGATTCTCACAAAAGCATTTCATGAAATTCATACACTTTCAGATGAATGTGAATATCTTTCAAAGAAAAGCTTCTAAAATGAAGAGGAACACTGTTCTCAATTCTAACCATACTTTGATACATCGCAAACAACGAATCTTCTTTTCACAGAAATACGTCTGTGTTGCTCACAAAAGAATTTCATGAAAGTCATACACTTTCAAAAGAACGAGATTGTCTTTCAAAATAAAGATTCTAAGGGGAAGAGGAACACTGTTCTAAATTCTTTTTTTTAACCCTAACACTAACCCTAACCCTAAACCTTACCCCCCTAACAACCCTAACCCTAACCCTTACCCTAACCCTAACCCTAACCCTAACCCTAACCCCCCAAACTACCATAACCCTAACCCTAACCCTAATCCTAACCCTAACCCAAACCCT
>JAQJZF010000018.1:1947500-1950000 GCA_028537955.1 Microtus californicus
CTAACCCTAACTCTAACCCTAACCCTAACCATAACACTAACCCTAACCCACACCCTAACCCTAAACCTAACCCTAACCACTGTTCTAAATTCTAACAATACTTTGATACATCCCAAACAACAAAACTTCTTTTCACAGAAACATGTCTACGTTTCTTACAAACGCATTTCATGAAATTCATACACTTTCAGATGAATGTGATTATCTTTCAAAGAAAAGCTTCTAAAAGGAAGAGGAACACTGTTCTCAATTCTAACCATACTTTGATACATCCCAAACAACGAATCTTCTTTTCACTGAAATACGTCGGTGTTTCTCACAAAAGCATTTCATGAAATTCATACACTTTCAAAAGAACGAGATTATCTTTCAAAGGAAAGCTTCTAAGGGGAAGAGGAACACTGTTCTAAATTCTTTTTTTTTACCTCTAACACTAACCCTAACCCTAACCCTAACCCTAAACCCTAAACCATAACCCTAACCCTAACCCAGACCCAACCCTAATCCTAACCCTAACCACTGTTGTAAATTCTAACAATACTTTGATACATCCCAAACAACGAATCTTCTTTTCACAGAAACACGTCTACTTTTCTTACAAAAGCATTTCATGAAATTCATACACTTTCAGATGAATGTGAATATCTTTCAAAGTAAAGCTTCTAAGGGGAAGACGAACACTGTTCTCAATTCTAACAATACTTTGATACATCCCAAACAACGAATCTTCTTTTCACCAATACACATCTGTGTTTCTCACAAAAGCATTTCATTAAATTCATACACTTTCAAAAGAATGAGACTATCTTTCAAAGTAAAGCTTCTAAGGGGAAGGGGAACACTGTTCTCAATACTCACAATCCTGTGAAACATCCCACACAACGAATCTTCTTTTCACAGAAACACGTCTACGTTTCTTACAAAAGCGTTTTATGAAAGTCATACACTTTCAGATGAATGTGAATATCTCTCAAAGTAAAGCTTCTAAACAGAAGAGGAACACTGTTCTCAATTCTAACAATACTTTGATATATCCCAAGCAATGAATCTTCTTTTCAGAGAAACACATGGGAGATTCTCACAAAAGCATTTCATGAAATTCAAACACTTTCAGATGAATGTGAATATCTCTCAAAGTAAAGCTTCTAAACAGAAGAGGATCACTGTTCTCAATTCTAACAATATTTTGATACAACCCAAACTACGAATATTCTTTTCACAGAAACACATCTGTGTTTCTCACAAAAGCATTTCATGAAATTCATACACTTTCAAGAGAACGAGACTATCTTTCAATGTAAAGCTTCTAAGGAGAAGAGGAACACTGTTCTCAATTCTAACAATCCTTTGATACATCCCAAACAACGAATCTTCTTTTCACAGAAACACGTCTGTGTTTCTCACAAAAGCATTTCATTAAAATCATACACTTTCAAAAGAACGAGATTATCTTTCAAAGTAAAGCTTCAAAACATAAGAGGAACACTGTTCCCATTTCTTACAATACTGTGAAACATCCCACACAACGAATCTTCTTTTCTCACAATCACGTCTACGTTTCTTACAAAAGCATTTCATGAAATTCATACACTTTCAGATGAATGTGAATATCTCTCAAAGTAAAGCTTCTAAACAGAAGAGGAACACTGTTCTCAATTCTAACAATACTTTGATATACCCCAAGCAATGAATCTTCTTTTCAGAGAAACACATGGGAGATTCTCACAAAAGCATTTCATGAAATTCATACACTTTCAGATGAATGTGAATATCTCTCAAATTAAAGCTTCTAAACAGAAGAGGATCACTGTTCTCAATTCTAACAATATTTTGATACAACCCAAACTACGAATCTTCTTTTCACAGAAACACATCTGTGTTTCTCACAAAAGCATTTCATGAAATTCATACACTATCAAAAGAACGAGACTATCTTTCAAAGTAAAGCTTCTAAGTGGAAGAGGAACACTGTTCTAAATTCTTTTTTTTAACCTTAACCCTAACCCTAACCCTAAACCCTAAACCCTAACCCTAACCCTAACCCTAACCCTAACCCTAACCCTAAACCTAACCCTAACCCTAACCCTAACTCTAACCCTAACCCTAAACCTTACCCTAACAATAACCCTAACCCTAACCCCCCTAACAACCCTAACCCTAAACCTAACCCTAACCCTAACCCGAACCCTAAACCTAACCCTAACCCTAACCCTAACCCTACCCTAACCCTAAACCTAACCCTAACTCTAACCCTAACCCTAACCATAACACTAACCCTAACCCAGACCCTAACCCTAAACCTAACCCTAACCACTGTTCTAAATTCTAACAATACTTTGATACATCCCAAACAACAAAACTTCTTTTCACAGAAACACGTCTACGTTTCTTACAAACGCATTTCATGAAATTCATACACTTTCAGATGAATGTGAATATCTTTCAAAGAAAAGCTTCTAAAAGGAAGAGGAACACTGTTCTCAATTCTAACCATACTTTG
>JAQJZF010000018.1:2000000-2002500 GCA_028537955.1 Microtus californicus
CACTTTCAAAAGAACGTGATTATCTTTAAAGTATATCTTCTGAGGGGAAGAGGAACACTGTTCTCAATTCTAACAATACTTTGATACATCCCAAACAACGAATCTCCTTTTCACCGAAACACGTCTGTGTTTCTCACAAAAGAAATTCATGAAATTCATACACTATCAAAAGAACGAGACTATCATTCAAAGTAAAGCTTCTAAGGGGAAGAGGAACACTGTTCTCAATTCTAACAATACTGTGAAACATCCCACACAACGAATCTTCAATTCTCACAATCACGTCTATGTTTCTTACAAAAGCATTTCATGAAATTCATACACTTTCAGATGAATGTGAATATCTCTCAAAGTAAAGCTTCTAAACAGAAGAGGAACACTGTTCTCAATTCTAACAATACATGGATACATCCCAAACAACGAAACTTCCTTTCACAGTAACACGTCTGTGTTTCTTACAAAAGCATTTCATGAAATTCATACACTTTCAAAAGAATGAGATTATCTTTCAAAGTAAAGCTTCTTAGGGGAAGAGTAACACTGTTCTAAATCATTTTTTTTAAATCCTAACCCTAACCCTAACCCTTAACCTAAACCCTAACCCTAATCCTAACCCTAACTGTAACCCTAACCCTAACCATAAACCTAAACCTTACCCTAACCCTAACCCAAACCCTAACCCTAACCCTAACCGTACCCTAACCCTAACCCTAACCCTAACCCTAACGCAAACCCTAACCCTAACCCTAACCCTATCCTTAACATAAACCCTAACCCTAACCCTAACTCTAATCCTAACCCTAACCCTAAGAATGTTCTAAATTGTAACAATACTTTGATACATCCCAAAGAATCTTCTTTTCAAAGAAACACGTCTGTGTTTCTCACAAAAGCCTTTCATGAAATTAATACACTTTCAAAAGAACGAGATTATCTTTCAAATTAAAGCTTCTAAGCGGAAGAGGAACACTGTTCTCAATTCTAACAATACTTTGATACATCCTAAACAAAGAATCTTCTTTTCAAAGAAACACGTCTGTGTTTCTTACAAAAGCATTTCATGAAATTCATACACTTTCAAAAGAACGAGATTATCTTTAAAAGTAAAGCTTCCTAAAGAAGAGTAACACTGTTCTAAATTCTTTTTTTTTAATCCTAACCCTAAACCTAACCATAAACCCTGACCCTAACCCTAACCCTAACAGTAAGCGTAACTATAACCCTAAACCTTACCCTAACCCTAACCCAAACCCTAACCCTAACCCTAAACCTAACTCTAACCCTAAACCCTAAACCTAACCCTAACCCAAACCCTAATCCTAACCCTAACCCTAACCCCTAACCCTATCCCTAACCCTAACCCTAACCCTAACCCTAACCCTAAGGGTAACCCTAACGCAAACCCTAACCCTAACCCTAACCCTAACCTTAACACTAACCCTAAACCTAACCCTAACCATAACCATAACCCTAACACTAACCCTAATCCTAACCCTAACACTAACCACTGTTCTAAATTCTAACAATACTTTGAATCTTCCCAAACAACGGATCTTCTTTTCACCGAAACACATCTCTGTTTCTAACAAAAGCATTTCATTAAATTCATACACTCAAAAGAACGAGACTATCTTTCAAAGTAAAGCTTCTAAGGGGAAGAGGAATAATATTCTCATTTCTAACAATACTTTGATACATCCCAAACAACGAATCTTCTTTTCACAGAAAAAAGTCTGTGTTTCTCACAAAAGCATTTCATGAAATTCATACACTTTCAAAAGAACGAGATTATCTTTCAAAGTAAAGCTTCTAAGCGGAAGAGGAACACTGTTCTCAATTCTAACAATACTGTGAAACATCCCACACAATGAATCTTCTTTTCAAACAATCACGTCTACGTTTCTTACAAAAGCATTTCATTAAATTCATACACTTTCAGATGAATGTGAATATCTCTCAAAGTAAAGCTTCTAAACAGAAGAGGAACACTGTTCTCAATTCTAACAATACTTTGATACATCCCAAACAACGAATCTTCTTTTCAAAGAGACACGTCTGTGTTTCTTACAAAAGTATTTCATGAAATTCATACACTTTCAAAAGAAAGAGATTATCTTTCAAAGTAAAGCTTCCTAAAGAAGGGTATCACTGATCTAAATTCTTTTTTTTTTAAATCCTAACCCTAACCCTCACCCTAACCCGAACTCCAACTCTAACCCTAACCCTAACCCAAACCCTAACCCTAACCCTAACCCTAACCCTAACCCCTAACCCTAACCCTAACCCTAACACTACACTAACCCTTACCCTAACCCTAACCCTAAACATAACCCTAACCCCTAACCCTAACCCTAACCCTACACTAACCCTAACCATAACCCTAACACTAACCCTAACCCTAAGCCTAAACCAAACCCTAAACCTAACCATAACCCTAACCCTAAACCTAAACTTAACCCTAACCCTAACCCTAACCCTAACCATAACCCTAACACTAACC
>JAQJZF010000018.1:2007500-2015000 GCA_028537955.1 Microtus californicus
CTAAGCGGAAGAGGAACACTGTTCTCAATTCTAACAATACTGTGAAACATCCCACACAACGAATCTTCTTTTCAAACAATCACGTCTACGTTTCTTACAAAAGCATTTCATGAAATTCATACACTTTCAGATGAATGTGAATATCTCCCAAAGTAAAGCTTCTAAACAGAAGAGGAACACTGTTCTCAATTCTAACAATACTTTGATACATCCCAAATAAAGAATCTTCTTTTCAAAGTAACACGTCTGTGTTTCTTACAAAAGCATTTCATGAAATTCATACACTTTCAAAAGAACGAGATTATCTTTCAAAGTAAAGCTTCCTAAAGAAGAGTAACACTGTTCTAAATGCTTTTTTTAATCCTAACCCTAACCCTAACCATAAACCCTGACCCTAACCCTCACCCTAACCGTAAGCGTAACTATAACCCTAACCCTTACCCTAACCCTAACCCTAACCCTAACCGTAACCCTAACGCAAACCCTAACCCTAACCCTAACCCTAACCTTAACACTAACCTTAAACCTAACCCTAACCATAACCATATCCCTAACACTAACCCTAATCCTAACCCTAAAACTAACCACTGTTCTAAATTCTAACAATACTTTGAAACTTCCCAAGCAACGGATCTTCTTTTCACCGAAACACATCTCTGTTTCTAACAAAAGCCTTTCATGAAATTCATACACTTTCAAAAGAACGAGATTATCTTTCAAAGTAAAGTTTCTAAGCGGAAGAGGAACACTGTTCTCAATTCTAACAATACTGTGAAACATCGCACACTATGAATCTTCTTTTCAAACTATCACGTCTACTTTTCTTACAAAAGCATTTCATTAAATTCATACAATTTCAGATGAATGTGAATATCTCTCAAAGTAAAGCTTCTAAACAGAAGCGGAACACTGTTCTCAATTCTAACAATATTTGATACATCACAAACAACGAAACTTCCTTTCACAGTAACACGTCTGTGTTTCTTACAAAAGCATTTCATGAAATTCATACACTTTCAAAAGAATGAGATTATCTTTCAAAGTAAAGCTTCTTAGGGGAAGAGTAACACTGTTCTAAATCCTTTTTTTAAAATCCTAACCCTAACCCTAACCCTTAACCTAAACCCTAACCCTAATCCTAACCCTAACTGTAACTCTAACCCTAACCCTAACCATAAACCTAAACATTACCCTAACCCTAACCCAAACCCTAACCCTAACCCTAACCGTACCCTAACCCTAACCCTAACCCTAACGCAAACCCTAACCCTAACCCTAACCCTAACCCTATCCCTAACATAAACCCTAACCCTAACCCTAACTCTAATCCTAACCCTAACCCTAAGCACTGTTCTAAATTCTAACAAGACTTTGATACATCCCAAACAACGAATCTTGTTTTCACCGAAACACATCTCTCTTTCTATCAAAAGCATTTCATGAAATTCATACACTTTCAACAGAACGAGACTATCTTTCAAAGTAAAGCTTCTAAGGGGAAGAGGAACAATATTCTCAATTCTAACAATACTTTGATACATCCCAAACAACGAATCTTCTTTTCACAGAAACACATCTGTGTATCTCACAAAAGCATTTCATGAAATTAATACACTTTCAAAAGAACGAGATTATCTTTCAAATTAAAGCTTCTAAGCGGAAGAGGAACACTGTTCTCAATTCTAACAATACTGTGAAACATCCCACACAACGAATCTTCTTTTCAAAAAATCACGTCTACGTTTCCTACAAAAGCATTTCATGAAATTCATACACTTTCAGATGAATGTGAATATCTCTCAAAGTAAAGCTTCTAAACAGAAGAGGAACACTGTTCTCAATTCTAACAATACTTTGATACATCCCAAATAAAGAATCATCTTTTCAAAGAAACACGTCTGTGTTTCTTACAAAAGCATTTCATGAAATTCATACACTATCAAAAGAACGAGATTATCTTTCAAAGTAAAGCTTCCTAAAGAAGAGTAACACTGTTCTAAATGCTTTTTTTTAATCCTAACCCTAACCTTAACCATAAACCCTGACCCTAACCCTCACCCTAACCGTAAGCGTAACTATAACCCTAAACCTTACCCTAACCCTAACCCTAACCCTAACCCTAACTCTAACCGTAACCCTAACGCAAACCCTAAACCTAACCCTAACCTTAACACTAACCTTAAACCTAACCCTAACCATAACCATATCCCTAACACTAACCCTAATCCTAACCCTAACACTAACCACTGTTCTAAATTCTAACAATACTTTGAAACTTCCCAAGCAACGGATCTTCTTTTCACCGAAACACATCTCTGTTTCTAACAAAAGCCTTTCATGAAATTCATACACTTTCAAAAGAACGAGATTATCTTTCAAAGTAAAGTTTCTAAGCGGAAGAGGAACACTGTTCTCAATTCTAACAATACTGTGAAACATCCCACACTATGAATCTTCTTTTCAAACTATCACGTCTACGTTTCTTACAAAAGCATTTCATTAAATTCATACAATTTCAGATGAATGTGAATATCTCTCAAAGTAAAGCTTCTAAACAGAAGAGGAACACTGTTCTCAATTCTAACAATACTTTGATACATCCCAAACAACGAAACTTCCTTTCACAGTAACACGTCTGTGTTTCTTACAAAAGCATTTCATGAAATTCATACACTTTCAAAAGAATGAGATTATCTTTCAAAGTAAAGCTTCTTAGGGGAAGAGTAACACTGTTCTAAATCCTTTTTTTAAAATCCTAAACCTAACCCTAACCCTTAACCTAAACCCTAACCCTAATCCTAACCCTAACTGTAACTCTAACCCTAACCCTAACCATAAACCTAAACTTTACCCTAACCCTAACCCAAACCCTAACCCTAACCCTAACCGTACCCTAACCCTAACCCTAACCCTAACGCAAACCCTAACCCTAACCCTAACCCTAACCCTATCCCTAACATAAACCCTAACCCTAACCCTAACTCTAATCCTAACCCTAACCCTAAGCACTGTTCTAAATTCTAACAATACTTTGATACATCCCAAACAACGAATCTTGTTTTCACCGAAACACATCTCTCTTTCTATCAAAAGCATTTCATGAAATTCATACACTTTCAAAAGAATGAGATTATCTTTCAAAGTAAAGCTTCCTATAGAAGAGTAACACTGTTCTAAATTCTTTTTTTTTAATCCTAACCCTAATCCCTAACCATAAACACTGACCCTAACCCTAACCCTAACCGTAAGCGTAACTATAAAACTAACCCTTACCCTAACAATAACCCAAACCCTAACCCTAACCCTAAACCTAACCCTAACCCCTAACCCTAACCCTAACCCTAACCCTAATCCTAACCCTAACCCTAAACCCTAACACTAACCCTAACCCTAACCCTAACCCTAAACCTAACACTTATCCTAACCCTAATCCAAACCCTAAACCTAACCCTAACAATAACCCTAACCCTAACCCTAACTCTAAGACTTATCCTAACCCTAATCCAAACCCTAAACCTAACCCTAACCCTAACACTTATCCTTACCCTTATCCAAACCCTAACCCTAACCCTAACCCTAACCCTAACCCTAAACCAAACCCTAACCCTAAACCTAACACCATCCCCTAACCCTAACCCTAACCCTACCCTAATCCTATCCCTAACCCTAAACCTAACCCTAACCCAAACCCTATCCCTAACCCTAACCATAACCCTAACCCCTAACCCTAACCCTAACCCTACACTAACCCTAAACATAACCCTAACACTAACCCTAACCCTAAGCCTAAACCAAACCCTAAACCTAACCATAACCCTAACCATAAACCTAAATTTAACCCTAACCCTAACCCTAACCCCTAACCCTAACCCTAACTCTAACCCTACCCTAACCCTAACCCTAACCCTAAACCAAACCCTAACCCTAAACCTAACCCTAACCCTAACCCTAACCCTAACCCTAACATAAACCCTAACCCTAACCCTAAACCAAAACCTAACCCTAACCATAACCCTAACCCCTAACCCTAACCCTAACACTACACTAACCCTAACCCTTACCCTAATATTAACCCTAACCCTAACACTAACGCAAACCCTAACCCTAAACCTAACACTAACCCTAACCCTAACCCTAACACTAACCCTAACCCTAACCATAACCCTAACAAAACCCTAACCCTAAACCTAACCCTAACCCTAACCCTAACCCTAACCCTCACCCTAACCATAACCCTAAATATAACCCTAACCCTAAACCAAACCCTAACCCTAAACCTAACCCTAACCCTAACCCTAACCCTAACGTAAACACTAAACCTAACCCTAACCCTAAGCCTAAACCAAACCCTAAACCTAATCATAACCCTAACCCTAACCCTAACCCTAACCCCTAACCCTAACCCTAACATTACACTAACCCTAACCCTAACCCTAACCCTAACACTAACCCTAACCCTAATCTTAACCCTAACCCTAACCCTAACCCTAACCCTAACCCTAACGCAAACCCTAACCCTAAACCTAACCCTAACCCTAACCCTAACACTAACCCTAACCCTAACCATAACCCTAACCCTAACCCTAAACCTAAACCTAACCGTAACCCTAACTCTAACCCTAACCCTCACCCTAACCATAACCCTAAATATAACCCTAACCCTAAACCAAACCCTAACCCTAAACCTAACCCTAACCCTAACCCTAATGTGAACACTAACCCTAACCCTAACCCAAACCCTAACACGAACCCTAACCCTAACCCTAACCCTAACCCTACACTAACCCTAAGCCTAACCCTATCCCTAACCCTAACCTTATCACTAACCCTAATCCTAACCCTAACCCTAACCACTGTTCTAAATTCTAACAATACTTTGATACATCCCAAACAAAGAATCTTCTTTTAACAGAAACAAGTCTACGTTTCTTACAAAAGCATTTCATGAAATTCATACCCTTTCAGATGAATGTGAATATCTTTCAAAGTAAAGCTTCTAAGGGGAAGAGGAACACTGTTCTCAATTCTAACAATACTTTGATACATCCCAAACTACGAATCTTCTTTTCACAGAAACACATCTGTGTTTCTCACAAAAGCATTTCATGAAATTCATACACTTTCAAAAGAACGTGATTATCTTTAAAGTATATCTTCTGAGGGGAAGAGGAACACTGTTCTCAATTCGAACAATACTTTGATACATCCCAAACAACGAATCTTCTTTTCAAAGAGACACGTCTGTGTTTCTTACAAAAGCATTTCATAAAATTCATACACTTTCAAAAGAACGAGATTTTCTTTCAAAGTAAAGCTTCCTAAAGAAGGGTATCACTGTTCCAAATTCTTTTTTTTTAAATCCTAACCCTAACCCTCACCTTAACCCGAACTCTAACTCTAAACCTAACCCGAACCCAAATCCTAACCATAACCCTAACCCTAACCCTAACCCCTAACCCTAACTCTAACCCTAACCCTACACTAACCCTTACCCTAACCCTAACACTAACCCTAACCCTAAACCCTAACACTAACCCTAACCCTAACCCTAACCCTAACCCTAAACCTAACACTTATCCTAACCCTAATCCAAACCCTAAACCTAACCCTAACAATAACCCTAACCCTAACCCTAACCCAAACCCTAACCCTAACCCTAACCATAACCCTAACCCCTAACCCTAACCATAACCCTAACCCTACACTATCCCTAACCATAACCCTAACACTAACCCTAACACTAAGCCTAAACCAAACCCTAAACCTAACCATAACCCTAACCCTAAACCTAAACTTAACCCTAACCCTAACCCTAACCCCTAACCCTAACCCTAACTCTAACCCTACCGTAACCCTAACCCTAACACTAAACCAAACCCAAACCCTAAACCTATCCCTAACTCTAACATAAACCCTAACCCTAACCCTAACCCTAACCCTACCCTAACCCTATCCCTAACCCTAACCCTAACCCTAACCCTAACCCTACCCTAACCCTATCCCTAACCCTAACCCTAACCCTAACCCCTAACCCTAACCCTACACTAACCCTAACCATAACCCTAACCCTAACCCTAAGCCTAAACCAAACCCTAAACCTAACCATAACCATAACCCTAATCCTAACCCTAACTCTAACCCTAACCCTAACCCTAACATAAACCCTAACCCTAACCCTAACCCAAACCCTAACCCTAACCCTAACCCTAAACCCTAACCCTAACCCTAACATAACACTAACCGTAACCCTAACCCTAATCTTAACCCTAACTCTAACCCTAACCCTAACGCAAACCCTAACCCTAACCCTAACCCTAACCCTCACCCTAACCATAACCCTAAATATAACCCTAACCCTAAACCAAACCCTAACCCTAAACCTAACCCTAACCCTAACCCTAATGTAAACACTAACCCTAACCCTAACCCAAACCCTAACCCTAACCCTAACCCTAACCCTAACCCTAACCCTAACCCTAACCCTACAATAACCCTAACCCTAACCCTAACCCTAACCCTAACCTTATCACTAACCCTAATCCTAACCCTAACCCTAACCACTGTTCTAAATTCTAACAATACTTTTATACATCCCAAACAAAGAATCTTCTTTTAACAGAAATACGTCTACGTTTCTTACAAATGCATTTCATGAAATTCATACCCTTTCAGATGAATGTGAATATCTTTCAAAGTAAAGCTTCTAATGGGAAGAGGAACACTGTTCTCAATTCTAACAATACTTTGATACATCCCAAACTACGAATCTTCTTTTCACAGAAACACATCTGTGTTTCTCACAAAAGCATTTCATGAAATTCATGCACTCTCAAAAGAACGTGATTATCTTTAAAGTATATCTTCTGAGGGGAAGAGGAACACTGTTCTCTATTCTAACAATCCTTTGATACATCCCAAACAACGAATCTTCTTTTCACCGAAACACGTCTGTGTTTCTCATAAAAGCATTTCATGAAATTCATACACTATCAAAAGAACGAGACTATCATTCAAAGTAAAGCTTCTAAGGGGAAGAGGAACACTGTTCTCAATTCTAACAATACTGTGAAACATCCCACACAACGAATCTTCAATTCACACAATCACGTCTATGTTTCTTACAAAAGCATTTCATGAAATTCATACACTTTCAGATGAATGTGAATATCTCTCAAAGTAAAGCTTCTAAACAGAAGAGGAACACTGTTCTCAATTCTAACAATACTTTGATACATCCCAAACAACGAAACTTCCTTTCACAGTAACACGTCTGTGTTTCTTACAAAAGCATTTCATGAAATTCATACACTTTCAAAAGAATGAGATTATCTTTCAAAGTAAAGCTTCTTAGGGGAAGAGTAACACTGTTCTAAATCCTTTTTTTTAAATCCTAACCCTAACCCTAACCCTTAACCTAAACCCTAACCCTAATCCTAACCCTAACTGTAACCCTAAACCTAACCCTAACCATAAACCTAAACCTTACCCTAACCCTAACCC
>JAQJZF010000018.1:2025000-2037500 GCA_028537955.1 Microtus californicus
TCATGAAATCATACACTTTCAAAAGAACGAGATTATCTTTCAAAGAAAAGCTTCCTAAAGAAGGGTATCACTGTTCTAAATTCTTTTTTTTTAAATCCTAACCCTAACTCTCACCCTAACCTGAAATCTAACTCTAACCCTAAACCTAACCCAAACCCTAACCCTAACCCTAACCCTAACCCTAACCCTAACCCTAACAAAAACCCTAACCCTAACCCTAACCCTAACCCTAACCCTAACCCTAACCATAACCCTAACCCTAACCCCAACACTTATCCTAACCCTAATCCAAACCCTAACTCTAACCCTAAACCTAACCCTAACACTAACCCTAACCCCAACACTTATCCTAACCCTAATCCAAACCCTAACCCTAACTCTAACCCTAAACCAAACCCTAACCCTAATCCTAACCCCTAACCCTAACCCTAACCCTACCCTAACCCTATCCCAAACCCTAACCCTAACCCTAACCCTAACCCCTAACCTTAACCCTACACTAACCCTAACCATAACCTTAACCCTAACCCTAACCCTAAGCCTAAACCAAACACTAAACCTAACCATAACCATAACCCTAACCCAGACCCTAACATAAACCCTAACCCTAACCCTAACCCAAACCCTAACCCTAACCATAACCCTAACCCTAACCCTAACCCTAACCCTATCCCTCACCCTAAACATAACCCTAAATATAACCCTAACCCTAAACCAAACCCTAACCCTAAACCTAACCCTAACCCTAACCCTAATGTAAACACTAAACCTAACCCTAACCCAAACCCTAACCCTAACCCTAACCCTAATCCCTAACCCTAACCCTACACTAACCCTAACCCTAACCCTAACCCTAACCCTAACCTTATCACTAACCCTAATCCTAACCCTAACCCTAACCACTGTTCTAAATTCTAACAATACTTTGATACATCCCAAACAAAGAATCTTCTTTTAACAGAAACACGTCTACGTTTCTTACAAAAGCATTTCATGAAATTCATACCCTTTCAGATAAATGTGAATATCTTTCAAAGTAAAGCTTCTAAGGGGAAGAGGAACACTGTTCTCAATTCTAACAATACTTTGATACATCCCAAACTACGAATCTTCTTTTCACAGAACACATCTGTGTTTCTCACAAAAGCATTTCATGAAATTCATACACTTTCAAAAGAACGTGATTATCTTTAAAGTATATCTTCTGAGGGGAAGAGGAACACTGTTCTCAATTCTAACAATACTTTGATACATCCCAAACAACGAATCTCCTTTTCACCGAAACACGTCTGTGTTTCTCACAAAAGAAATTCATGAAATTCATACACTATCAAAAGAACGAGACTATCATTCAAAGTAAAGCTTCTAAGGGGAAGAGGAACACTGTTCTCAATTCTAACAATACTGTGAAACATCCCACACAACGAATCTTCAATTCTCACAATCACGTCTATGTTTCTTACAAAAGCATTTCATGAAATTCATACACTTTCAGATGAATGTGAATATCTCTCAAAGTAAAGCTTCTAAACAGAAGAGGAACACTGTTCTCAATTCTAACAATACATGGATACATCCCAAACAACGAAACTTCCTTTCACAGTAACACGTCTGTGTTTCTTACAAAAGCATTTCATGAAATTCATACACTTTCAAAAGAATGAGATTATCTTTCAAAGTAAAGCTTCTTAGGGGAAGAGTAACACTGTTCTAAATCATTTTTTTTAAATCCTAACCCTAACCCTAACCCTTAACCTAAACCCTAACCCTAATCCTAACCCTAACTGTAACCCTAACCCTAACCATAAACCTAAACCTTACCCTAACCCTAACCCAAACCCTAACCCTAACCCTAACCGTACCCTAACCCTAACCCTAACCCTAACCCTAACGCAAACCCTAACCCTAACCCTAACCCTATCCTTAACATAAACCCTAACCCTAACCCTAACTCTAATCCTAACCCTAACCCTAAGAATGTTCTAAATTCTAACAATACTTTGATACATCCCAAAGAATCTTCTTTTCAAAGAAACACGTCTGTGTTTCTCACAAAAGCCTTTCATGAAATTAATACACTTTCAAAAGAACGAGATTATCTTTCAAATTAAAGCTTCTAAGCGGAAGAGGAACACTGTTCTCAATTCTAACAATACTTTGATACATCCTAAACAAAGAATCTTCTTTTCAAAGAAACACGTCTGTGTTTCTTACAAAAGCATTTCATGAAATTCATACACTTTCAAAAGAACGAGATTATCTTTAAAAGTAAAGCTTCCTAAAGAAGAGTAACACTGTTCTAAATTCTTTTTTTTTAATCCTAACCCTAACCCTAACCATAAACCCTGACCCTAACCCTAACCCTAACAGTAAGCGTAACTATAACCCTAAACCTTACCCTAACCCTAACCCAAACCCTAACCCTAACCCTAAACCTAACTCTAACCCTAAACCCTAAACCTAACCCTAACCCAAACCCTAATCCTAACCCTAACCCTAACCCCTAACCCTATCCCTAACCCTAACCCTAACCCTAACCCTAAGGGTAACCCTAACGCAAACCCTAACCCTAACCCTAACCCTAACCTTAACACTAACCCTAAACCTAACCCTAACCATAACCATAACCCTAACACTAACCCTAATCCTAACCCTAACACTAACCACTGTTCTAAATTCTAACAATACTTTGAATCTTCCCAAACAACGGATCTTCTTTTCACCGAAACACATCTCTGTTTCTAACAAAAGCATTTCATTAAATTCATACACTCAAAAGAACGAGACTATCTTTCAAAGTAAAGCTTCTAAGGGGAAGAGGAATAATATTCTCATTTCTAACAATACTTTGATACATCCCAAACAACGAATCTTCTTTTCACAGAAAAAAGTCTGTGTTTCTCACAAAAGCATTTCATGAAATTCATACACTTTCAAAAGAACGAGATTATCTTTCAAAGTAAAGCTTCTAAGCGGAAGAGGAACACTGTTCTCAATTCTAACAATACTGTGAAACATCCCACACAATGAATCTTCTTTTCAAACAATCACGTCTACGTTTCTTACAAAAGCATTTCATTAAATTCATACACTTTCAGATGAATGTGAATATCTCTCAAAGTAAAGCTTCTAAACAGAAGAGGAACACTGTTCTCAATTCTAACAATACTTTGATACATCCCAAACAACGAATCTTCTTTTCAAAGAGACACGTCTGTGTTTCTTACAAAAGTATTTCATGAAATTCATACACTTTCAAAAGAAAGAGATTATCTTTCAAAGTAAAGCTTCCTAAAGAAGGGTATCACTGATCTAAATTCTTTTTTTTTTAAATCCTAACCCTAACCCTCACCCTAACCCGAACTCCAACTCTAACCCTAACCCTAACCCAAACCCTAACCCTAACCCTAACCCTAACCCTAACCCCTAACCTTAACCCTAACCCTAACACTACACTAACCCTTACCCTAACCCTAACCCTAAACATAACCCTAACCCCTAACCCTAACCCTAACCCTACACTAACCCTAACCATAACCCTAACACTAACCCTAACCCTAAGCCTAAACCAAACCCTAAACCTAACCATAACCCTAACCCTAAACCTAAACTTAACCCTAACCCTAACCCTAACCCTAACCATAACTCTAACACTAACCCTACCCTAACCATATCCCTAACACTAACCCTAACCCTTACCCTAACCCTAACACTAACCCTACCCTAACCCTATCCCTAACCCTAACCCTAACCCTAACCATAACCGTAACCTCTAACCCTAACCCTACACTAACCCTAACCATAACCCTAACCCTAACCCTAAGCCTAAACCAAACCCTAAACCTAACCATAACCATAACCCTAACCCTAATCCTAACCCTAACCCTAACATAAACCCTAACCCTAACCCTAACCCAAACCCTAACCCTAACCCAAACCCTAACCCTAACCCCTAACCCTAACCCTAACATTACACTAACCCTAACCCTAACCCTAACCCTAATCTTAACCCTAACCCTAACCCTAACCCTAACCCTAACCCTCACCCTAACCATAATCCTAAATATAACCCTAACCCTAAACCAAACCCTAACCCCAAACCTAACCCTAACCCTAACCCTAACCCTAATGTAAACACTAACCCTAACATTAACACAAACCCTAACCCTAACCCCTAACCCTAACCCTAACCCTACACTAACCCTAACCCTAACCCTAAGCCTAACCATAACCATAACCATAACCTTATCACTAACCCTAATCCTAACCCTAACCCTAACCACTGTTCTAAATTCTAACAATACTTTGATACATCCCAAACAAAGAATCTTCTTTTAACAGAAACACGTCTACGTTTCTTACAAAAGCATTTCATGAAATTCATACTTTTTCAGATAAATGTGAATATCTTTCAAAGTAAAGCTTCTAAGGGGAAGAGGAACACTGTTCTCATTTCTAACAATACTTTGATACATCCCAAACTACGAATCTTCTTTTCACAGAAACACATCTGTGTTTCTCACAAAAGCATTTCATGAAATTCATACACTTTCAAAAGAACGTGATTATCTTTAAAGTATATCTTCTGAGGGGAAGAGGAACACTGTTCTCAATTCTAACAATACTGTGAAACATCCCACACAACGAATCTTCAATTCACACAATCACGTCTATGTTTCTTACAAAAGCATTTCATGAAATTCATACACTTTCAGATGAATGTGAATATCTCTCAAAGTAAAGCTTCTAAACAGAAGAGGAACACTGTTCTCAATTCTAACAATACTTTGATACATCCCAAACAACGAAACTTCCTTTCACAGTAACACGTCTGTGTTTCTTACAAAAGCATTTCATGAAATTCATACACTTTCAAAAGAATGAGATTATCTTTCAAAGTAAAGCTTCTTAGGGGAAGAGTAACACTGTTCTAAATCCTTTTTTTAAAATCCTAACCCTAACCCTAACCCTTAACCTAAACCCTAACCCTAATCCTAACCCTAACTGTAACCCTAACCCTAACCCTAACCATAAACCTAAACTTTACCCTAACCCTAACCCAAACCCTAACCCTAACCCTAACCGTACCCTAACCCTAACACTAACCCTAACGCAAACCCCAACCCTAACCCTAACCCTAACCCTTTCCCTAACATAAACCCTAACCCTAACCCTAACTCTAATCCTAACCCTAACCCTAAGCACTGTTCTAAATTCTAACAATACTTTGATACATCCCAAACAACGAATCTTGTTTTCACCGAAACACATCTCTCTTTCTATCAAAAGCATTTCATGAAATTCATACACTTTCAACAGAACGAGACTATCTTTCAAAGTAAAGCTTCTAAGGGGAAGAGGAACAATATTCTCAATTCTAACAATACTTTGATACATCCCAAACAACGAATCTTCTTTTCACAGAAACACGTCTGTGTATCTCACAAAAGCATTTCATGAAATTAATACACTTTCAAAAGAAAGAGATTATCTTTCAAATTAAAGCTTCTAAGTGGAAGAGGAACACTGTTCTCAATTCTAACAATACTGTGAAACATCCCACACAACGAATCTTCTTTTCAAACAATCACGTCTACGTTTCCTACAAAAGCATTTCATGAAATTCATACACTTTCAGATGAATGTGAATATCTCTCAAAGTAAAGCTTCTAAACAGAAGAGGAACACTGTTCTCAATTCTAACAATACTTTGATACATCCCAAACAAAGAATCTTCTTTTCAAATAAACACGTCTCTGTTTCTTACAAAAGCATTTCATGAAATTCATACACTTTCAAAAGAACGAGATTATCTTTCAAAGTAAAGCTTCCTATAGAAGAGTAACACTGTTCTAAATTATTTTTTTTTAATCCTAACCCTAATCCCTAACCATAAACACTGACCCTAACCCTAACCCTAACCGTAAGCGTAACTATAAACCTAACCCTTACCCTAACAATAACCCAAACCCTAACCCTAACCCTAAACCTAACCCTAACCCCTAACCCTAACCCTAATCCTAACCCTAACCCTACACTAACCCTAACCCTAACCCTAACCCTAACCCTAAACCCTAACACTAACCCTAACCCTAACCCTAACCCTAAACCTAACACTTATCCTAACCCTAATCCAAACCCTAAACCTAACCCTAACAATAACCCTAACCCTAACCCTAACCCTAAGACTTATCCTAACCCTAATCCAAACCCTAACCCTAACCCTAACCCTAACACTTATCCTTACCCTTATCCAAACCCTAACCCTAACCCTAACCCTAACCCTAACCCTAAACCAAACCCTAAACCTAAACCTAACACCATCCCCTAACCCTAACCCTAACCCTACCCTAATCCTATCCCTAACCCTAACCCTAAACCTAACCCTAACCCAAACCCTAACCCTAACCCTAACCATAACCCTAACCCCTAACCCTAACCCTAACCCTAACCCTACACTAACCCTAACCATAACCCTAACACTAACCCTAACCCTAAGCCTAAACCAAACCCTAAACCTAACCATAACCCTAATCATAAACCTAAATTTAACCCTAACCCTAACCCTAACCCCTAACCCTAACCCTAACTCTAACCCTACCCTAACCCTAACCCTAACCCTAAACCAAACCCTAACCCTAAACCTAACCCTAACCCTAACCCTAACCCTAACATAAACCCTAACCCTAACCCTAAACCAAAACCTAACCCTAACCCTAACCCTAACCCCTAACAATAACCCTAACACTACACTAACCCTAAACCTTACCCTAATATTAACCCTAACCCTAACACTAACGCAAACCCTAACCCTAAACCTAACACTAACCCTAACCCTAACACTAACACTAACCCTAACCCTAACCATAACCCTAACAAAACCCTAACCCTAAACCTAACCCTAACCCTAACCCTAACCCTCACCCTAACCATAACCCTAAATATAACCCTAACCCTAAACCAATCCCTAACCCTAAACCTAACCCTAACCCTAACCCTAACCCTAACGTAAACACTAAACCTAACCCTAACCCTAGCCTAAACCAAACCCTAAACCTAACCATAACCCTAACCCTAACCCTAACCCTAACCCCTAACCCTAACCCTAACATTACACTAACCCTAACCCTAACCCTAACCCTAACCCTAATCTTAACCCTAACCCTAACCCTAACGCTAACCCTAACGCAAACCCTAACCCTAAACCTAACCCTAATCCTAACCCTAACACTAACCCTAACCCTAACCATAACCCTAACCCTAAACCTAACCCTAAACCTAACCGTAACCCTAACCCTAACCCTAACCCTCACCCTAACCATAACCCTAAATATAACCCTAACCCTAAACCAAACCCGAACCCTAAACCTAACCCTAACCCTAAACCTAATGTGAACACTAACCCTAACCCTAACCCAAACCCTAATCCTAACCCTAACCCTACACTAACCCTAAGCCTAACCCTAACCCTAACACTAACCTTATCACTAACCCTAATCCTAACCCTAACCCTAACCACTGTTCTAACTTCTAACAATACTTTGATACATCCCAAACAAAGAATCTTCTTTTAACAGAAACAAGTCTACGTTTCTTACAAAAGCATTTCATGAAATTCATACCCTTTCAGATGAATGTGAATATCTTTCAAAGTAAAGCTTCTAAGGGGAAGAGGAACACTGTTCTCAATTCTAACAATACTTTGATACATCCCAAACTACGAATCTTCTTTTCACAGAAACACATCTGTGTTTCTCACAAAAGCATTTCATGAAATTCATACACTTTCAAAAGAACGTGATTATCTTTAAAGTATATCTTCTGAGGGGAAGAGGAACACTGTTCTCCTTTCTAACAATACTTTGATACATCCCAAACAACGAATCTCCTTTTCACCGAAACACGTCTGTGTTTCTCAAAAAAGCATTTCATGAAATTCATACACTATCAAAAGAACGAGACTATCATTCAAAGTAAAGCTTCTAAGGGGAAGAGGAACACTGTTCTCAATTCTAACAATACTGTGAAACATCCCACACAACGAATCTTCAATTCACACAATCACGTCTATGTTTCTTACAAAAGCATTTCATGAAATTCATACACTTTCAGATGAATGTGAATATCTCTCAAAGTAAAGCTTCTAAACAGAATAGGAACACTGTTCTCAATTCTAACAATACATGGATACATCCCAAACAACGAAACTTCCTTTCACAGTAACACGTCTGTGTTTCTTTCAAAAGCATTTCATGAAATTCATACACTTTCAAAAGAATGAGATTATCTTTCAAAG
This sequence comes from Microtus californicus, assembly GCA_028537955.1. Lineage (NCBI taxonomy): Eukaryota > Metazoa > Chordata > Mammalia > Rodentia > Cricetidae > Microtus > Microtus californicus. The sequence goes on from JAQJZF010000018.1 coordinate 2,033,297, forward strand.
TAAAGCTTCTTAGGGGAAGAGTAACACTGTTCTAAATCCTTTTTTTTAAATCCTAACCCTAACCCTTAACCTAAACCCTAACCCTAATCTTAACCCTAACTGTAGCCCTAACCCTAACCATAAACCTAAACCTTACCCTAACCCTAACCCAAACCCTAACCCTAACCCTAACCGTTCCCTAACCCTAACCCTAACACTAACCCTAACGCAAACCCTAACACTAACCCTTCCCTAAAATAAACCCTAACCCTAACCCTAACTATAATCCTAAACCTCACCCTAAGCACTGTTCTAAATTCTAACAATACTTTGATACATCCCAAACAACGAATCTTCTTTTCACAGACACACGTCTGTGTTTCTCACAAAAGCATTTCATGAAATTAATACACTTTCAAAAGAACGAGATTATCTTTCAAATTAAAGCTTCTAAGCGGAAGAGGAACACTGTTCTCAATTCTAACAATACTGTGAAACATCCCACACAACGAATCTTCTTTTCAAACAATCACGTCTACGTTTCTTACAAAAGCATTTCATGAAATTCATACACTTTCAGATGAATGTGAATATCTCCCAAAGTAAAGCTTCTAAACAGAAGAGGAACACTGTTCTCAATTCTAACAATACTTTGATACATCCCAAATAAAGAATCTTCTTTTCAAAGTAACACGTCTGTGTTTCTTACAAAAGCATTTCATGAAATTCATACACTTTCAAAAGAACGAGATTATCTTTCAAAGTAAAGCTTCCTAAAGAAGAGTAACACTGTTCTAAATGCTTTTTTTAATCCTAACCCTAACCCTAACCATAAACCCTGACCCTAACCCTCACCCTAACCGTAAGCGTAACTATAACCCTAACCCTTACCCTAACCCTAACCCTAACCCTAACCGTAACCCTAACGCAAACCCTAACCCTAACCCTAACCCTAACCTTAACACTAACCTTAAACCTAACCCTAACCATAACCATATCCCTAACACTAACCCTAATCCTAACCCTAAAACTAACCACTGTTCTAAATTCTAACAATACTTTGAAACTTCCCAAGCAACGGATCTTCTTTTCACCGAAACACATCTCTGTTTCTAACAAAAGCCTTTCATGAAATTCATACACTTTCAAAAGAACGAGATTATCTTTCAAAGTAAAGTTTCTAAGCGGAAGAGGAACACTGTTCTCAATTCTAACATTACTGTGAAACATCGCACACTATGAATCTTCTTTTCAAACTATCACGTCTACTTTTCTTACAAAAGCATTTCATTAAATTCATACAATTTCAGATGAATGTGAATATCTCTCAAAGTAAAGCTTCTAAACAGAAGCGGAACACTGTTCTCAATTCTAACAATATTTGATACATCACAAACAACGAAACTTCCTTTCACAGTAACACGTCTGTGTTTCTTACAAAAGCATTTCATGAAATTCATACACTTTCAAAAGAATGAGATTATCTTTCAAAGTAAAGCTTCTTAGGGGAAGAGTAACACTGTTCTAAATCCTTTTTTTAAAATCCTAACCCTAACCCTAACCCTTAACCTAAACCCTAACCCTAATCCTAACCCTAACTGTAACTCTAACCCTAACCCTAACCATAAACCTAAACATTACCCTAACCCTAACCCAAACCCTAACCCTAACCCTAACCGTACCCTAACCCTAACCCTAACCCTAACGCAAACCCTAACCCTAACCCTAACCCTAACCCTATCCCTAACATAAACCCTAACCCTAACCCTAACTCTAATCCTAACCCTAACCCTAAGCACTGTTCTAAATTCTAACAATACTTTGATACATCCCAAACAACGAATCTTGTTTTCACCGAAACACATCTCTCTTTCTATCAAAAGCATTTCATGAAATTCATACACTTTCAACAGAACGAGACTATCTTTCAAAGTAAAGCTTCTAAGGGGAAGAGGAACAATATTCTCAATTCTAACAATACTTTGATACATCCCAAACAACGAATCTTCTTTTCACAGAAACACATCTGTGTATCTCACAAAAGCATTTCATGAAATTAATACACTTTCAAAAGAACGAGATTATCTTTCAAATTAAAGCTTCTAAGCGGAAGAGGAACACTGTTCTCAATTCTAACAATACTGTGAAACATCCCACACAACGAATCTTCTTTTCAAACAATCACGTCTACGTTTCCTACAAAAGCATTTCATGAAATTCATACACTTTCAGATGAATGTGAATATCTCTCAAAGTAAAGCTTCTAAACAGAAGAGGAACACTGTTCTCAATTCTAACAATACTTTGATACATCCCAAACAAAGAATCATCTTTTCAAAGAAACACGTCTGTGTTTCTTACAAAAGCATTTCATGAAATTCATACACTATCAAAAGAACGAGATTATCTTTCAAAGTAAAGCTTCCTAAAGAAGAGTAACACTGTTCTAAATGCTTTTTTTTAATCCTAACCCTAACCTTAACCATAAACCCTGACCCTAACCCTCACCCTAACCGTAAGCGTAACTATAACCCTAAACCTTACCCTAACCCTAACCCTAACCCTAACCCTAACTCTAACCGTAACCCTAACGCAAACCCTAAACCTAACCCTAACCTTAACACTAACCTTAAACCTAACCCTAACCATAACCATATCCCTAACACTAACCCTAATCCTAACCCTAACACTAACCACTGTTCTAAATTCTAACAATACTTTGAAACTTCCCAAGCAACGGATCTTCTTTTCACCGAAACACATCTCTGTTTCTAACAAAAGCCTTTCATGAAATTCATACACTTTCAAAAGAACGAGATTATCTTTCAAAGTAAAGTTTCTAAGCGGAAGAGGAACACTGTTCTCAATTCTAACAATACTGTGAAACATCCCACACTATGAATCTTCTTTTCAAACTATCACGTCTACGTTTCTTACAAAAGCATTTCATTAAATTCATACAATTTCAGATGAATGTGAATATCTCTCAAAGTAAAGCTTCTAAACAGAAGAGGAACACTGTTCTCAATTCTAACAATACTTTGATACATCCCAAACAACGAAACTTCCTTTCACAGTAACACGTCTGTGTTTCTTACAAAAGCATTTCATGAAATTCATACACTTTCAAAAGAATGAGATTATCTTTCAAAGTAAAGCTTCTTAGGGGAAGAGTAACACTGTTCTAAATCCTTTTTTTAAAATCCTAACCCTAACCCTAACCCTTAACCTAAACCCTAACCCTAATCCTAACCCTAACTGTAACTCTAACCCTAACCCTAACCATAAACCTAAACTTTACCCTAACCCTAACCCAAACCCTAACCCTAACCCTAACCGTACCCTAACCCTAACCCTAACCCTAACGCAAACCCTAACCCTAACCCTAACCCTAACCCTATCCCTAACATAAACCCTAACCCTAACCCTAACTCTAATCCTAACCCTAACCCTAAGCACTGTTCTAAATTCTAACAATACTTTGATACATCCCAAACAACGAATCTTGTTTTCACCGAAACACATCTCTCTTTCTATCAAAAGCATTTCATGAAATTCATACACTTTCAACAGAACGAGACTATCTTTCAAAGTAAAGCTACTAAGGGGAAGAGGAACAATATTCTCAATTCTAACAATACTTTGATACATCCCAAACAACGAATCTTCTTTTCACAGAAACACGTCTGTGTATCTCACAAAAGCATTTCATGAAATTAATACACTTTCAAAAGAACGAGATTATCTTTCAAATTAAAGCTTCTAAGCGGAAGAGGAACACTGTTCTCAATTCTAACAATACTGTGAAACATCCCACACAACGAATCTTCTTTTCAAACAATCACGTCTACGTTTCCTACAAAAGCATTTCATGAAATTCATACACTTTCAGATGAATGTGAATATCTCTCAAAGTAAAGCTTCTAAACAGAAGAGGAACACTGTTCTCAATTCTAACAATACTTTGATACATCCCAAAAAAAAGAATCTTCTTTTCAAATAAACACGTCTCTGTTTCTTACAAAAGCATTTCATGAAATTCATACACTTTCAAAAGAATGAGATTATCTTTCAAAGTAAAGCTTCCTATAGAAGAGTAACACTGTTCTAAATTCTTTTTTTTTAATCCTAACCCTAATCCCTAACCATAAACACTGACCCTAACCCTAACCCTAACCGTAAGCGTAACTATAAAACTAACCCTTACCCTAACAATAACCCAAAC
>JAQJZF010000018.1:2067500-2090000 GCA_028537955.1 Microtus californicus
ATTAAAGCTTCTAAGCGGAAGAGGAACACTGTTCTCAATTCTAACAATACTTTGATACATCCTAAACAAAGAATCTTCTTTTCAAAGAAACACGTCTGTGTTTCTTACAAAAGCATTTCATGAAATTCATACACTTTCAAAAGAACGAGATTATCTTTAAAAGTAAAGCTTCCTAAAGAAGAGTAACACTGTTCTAAATTCTTTTTTTTTAATCCTAACCCTAACCCTAACCATAAACCCTGACCCTAACCCTAACCCTAACAGTAAGCGTAACTATAACCCTAAACCTTACCCTAACCCTAACCCAAACCCTAACCCTAACCCTAAACCTAACTCTAACCCTAAACCCTAAACCTAACCCTAACCCAAACCCTAATCCTAACCCTAACCCTAACCCCTAACCCTATCCCTAACCCTAACCCTAACCCTAACCCTAACCCTAAGGGTAACCCTAACGCAAACCCTAACCCTAACCCTAACCCTAACCTTAACACTAACCCTAAACCTAACCCTAACCATAACCATAACCCTAACACTAACCCTAATCCTAACCCTAACACTAACCACTGTTCTAAATTCTAACAATACTTTGAATCTTCCCAAACAACGGATCTTCTTTTCACCGAAACACATCTCTGTTTCTAACAAAAGCATTTCATTAAATTCATACACTCAAAAGAACGAGACTATCTTTCAAAGTAAAGCTTCTAAGGGGAAGAGGAATAATATTCTCATTTCTAACAATACTTTGATACATCCCAAACAACGAATCTTCTTTTCACAGAAAAAAGTCTGTGTTTCTCACAAAAGCATTTCATGAAATTCATACACTTTCAAAAGAACGAGATTATCTTTCAAAGTAAAGCTTCTAAGCGGAAGAGGAACACTGTTCTCAATTCTAACAATACTGTGAAACATCCCACACAATGAATCTTCTTTTCAAACAATCACGTCTACGTTTCTTACAAAAGCATTTCATTAAATTCATACACTTTCAGATGAATGTGAATATCTCTCAAAGTAAAGCTTCTAAACAGAAGAGGAACACTGTTCTCAATTCTAACAATACTTTGATACATCCCAAACAACGAATCTTCTTTTCAAAGAGACACGTCTGTGTTTCTTACAAAAGTATTTCATGAAATTCATACACTTTCAAAAGAAAGAGATTATCTTTCAAAGTAAAGCTTCCTAAAGAAGGGTATCACTGATCTAAATTCTTTTTTTTTTAAATCCTAACCCTAACCCTCACCCTAACCCGAACTCCAACTCTAACCCTAACCCTAACCCAAACCCTAACCCTAACCCTAACCCTAACCCTAACCCCTAACCCTAACCCTAACCCTAACACTACACTAACCCTTACCATAACCCTAACCCTAAACATAACCCTAACCCCTAACCCTAACCCTAACCCTACACTAACCCTAACCATAACCCTAACACTAACCCTAACCCTAAGCCTAAACCAAACCCTAAACCTAACCATAACCCTAACCCTAAACCTAAACTTAACCCTAACCCTAACCCTAACCCTAACCATAACCCTAACACTAACCCTACCCTAACCATATCCCTAACACTAACCCTAACCCTTACCCTAACCCTAACACTAACCCTACCCTAACCCTATCCCTAACCCTAACCCTAACCCTAACCATAACCGTAACCTCTAACCCTAACCCTACACTAACCCTAACCATAACCCTAACCCTAACCCTAAGCCTAAACCAAACCCTAAACCTAACCATAACCATAACCCTAACCCTAATCCTAACCCTAACCCTAACATAAACCCTAACCCTAACCCTAACCCAAACCCTAACCCTAACCCAAACCCTAACCCTAACCCCTAACCCTAACCCTAACATTACACTAACCCTAACCCTAACCCTAACCCTAATCTTAACCCTAACCCTAACCCTAACCCTAACCCTAACCCTCACCCTAACCATAATCCTAAATATAACCCTAACCCTAAACCAAACCCTAACCCCAAACCTAACCCTAACCCTAACCCTAACCCTAATGTAAACACTAACCCTAACATTAACACAAACCCTAACCCTAACCCCTAACCCTAACCCTAACCCTACACTAACCCTAACCCTAACCCTAAGCCTAACCATAACCATAACCATAACCTTATCACTAACCCTAATCCTAACCCTAACCCTAACCACTGTTCTAAATTCTAACAATACTTTGATACATCCCAAACAAAGAATCTTCTTTTAACAGAAACACGTCTACGTTTCTTACAAAAGCATTTCATGAAATTCATACTTTTTCAGATAAATGTGAATATCTTTCAAAGTAAAGCTTCTAAGGGGAAGAGGAACACTGTTCTCATTTCTAACAATACTTTGATACATCCCAAACTACGAATCTTCTTTTCACAGAAACACATCTGTGTTTCTCACAAAAGCATTTCATGAAATTCATACACTTTCAAAAGAACGTGATTATCTTTAAAGTATATCTTCTGAGGGGAAGAGGAACACTGTTCTCAATTCTAACAATACTGTGAAACATCCCACACAACGAATCTTCAATTCACACAATCACGTCTATGTTTCTTACAAAAGCATTTCATGAAATTCATACACTTTCAGATGAATGTGAATATCTCTCAAAGTAAAGCTTCTAAACAGAAGAGGAACACTGTTCTCAATTCTAACAATACTTTGATACATCCCAAACAACGAAACTTCCTTTCACAGTAACACGTCTGTGTTTCTTACAAAAGCATTTCATGAAATTCATACACTTTCAAAAGAATGAGATTATCTTTCAAAGTAAAGCTTCTTAGGGGAAGAGTAACACTGTTCTAAATCCTTTTTTTAAAATCCTAACCCTAACCCTAACCCTTAACCTAAACCCTAACCCTAATCCTAACCCTAACTGTAACCCTAACCCTAACCCTAACCATAAACCTAAACTTTACCCTAACCCTAACCCAAACCCTAACCCTAACCCTAACCGTACCCTAACCCTAACACTAACCCTAACGCAAACCCCAACCCTAACCCTAACCCTAACCCTTTCCCTAACATAAACCCTAACCCTAACCCTAACTCTAATCCTAACCCTAACCCTAAGCACTGTTCTAAATTCTAACAATACTTTGATACATCCCAAACAACGAATCTTGTTTTCACCGAAACACATCTCTCTTTCTATCAAAAGCATTTCATGAAATTCATACACTTTCAACAGAACGAGACTATCTTTCAAAGTAAAGCTTCTAAGGGGAAGAGGAACAATATTATCAATTCTAACAATACTTTGATACATCCCAAACAACGAATCTTCTTTTCACAGAAACACGTCTGTGTATCTCACAAAAGCATTTCATGAAATTAATACACTTTCAAAAGAAAGAGATTATCTTTCAAATTAAAGCTTCTAAGTGGAAGAGGAACACTGTTCTCAATTCTAACAATACTGTGAAACATCCCACACAACGAATCTTCTTTTCAAACAATCACGTCTACGTTTCCTACAAAAGCATTTCATGAAATTCATACACTTTCAGATGAATGTGAATATCTCTCAAAGTAAAGCTTCTAAACAGAAGAGGAACACTATTCTCAATTCTAACAATACTTTGATACATCCCAAACAAAGAATCTTCTTTTCAAATAAACACGTCTCTGTTTCTTACAAAAGCATTTCATGAAATTCATACACTTTCAAAAGAACGAGATTATCTTTCAAAGTAAAGCTTCCTATAGAAGAGTAACACTGTTCTAAATTATTTTTTTTTAATCCTAACCCTAATCCCTAACCATAAACACTGACCCTAACCCTAACCCTAACCGTAAGCGTAACTATAAACCTAACCCTTACCCTAACAATAACCCAAACCCTAACCCTAACCCTAAACCTAACCCTAACCCCTAACCCTAACCCTAATCCTAACCCTAACCCTACACTAACCCTAACCCTAACCCTAACCCTAACCCTAAACCCTAACACTAACCCTAACCCTAACCCTAACCCTAAACCTAACACTTATCCTAACCCTAATCCAAACCCTAAACCTAACCCTAACAATAACCCTAACCCTAACCCTAACCCTAAGACTTATCCTAACCCTAATCCAAACCCTAACCCTAACCCTAACCCTAACACTTATCCTTACCCTTATCCAAACCCTAACCCTAACCGTAACCCTAACCCTAACCCTAAACCAAACCCTAAACCTAAACCTAACACCATCCCCTAACCCTAACCCTAACCCTACCCTAATCCTATCCCTAACCCTAACCCTAAACCTAACCCTAACCCAAACCCTAACCCTAACCCTAACCATAACCCTAACCCCTAACCCTAACCCTAACCCTAACCCTACACTAACCCTAACCATAACCCTAACACTAACCCTAACCCTAAGCCTAAACCAAACCCTAAACCTAACCATAACCCTAATCATAAACCTAAATTTAACCCTAACCCTAACCCTAACCCCTAACCCTAACCCTAACTCTAACCCTACCCTAACCCTAACCCTAACCCTAAACCAAACCCTAACCCTAAACCTAACCCTAACCCTAACCCTAACCCTAACATAAACCCTAACCCTAACCCTAAACCAAAACCTAACCCTAACCCTAACCCTAACCCCTAACAATAACCCTAACACTACACTAACCCTAAACCTTACCCTAATATTAACCCTAACCCTAACACTAACGCAAACCCTAACCCTAAACCTAACACTAACCCTAACCCTAACACTAACACTAACCCTAACCCTAACCATAACCCTAACAAAACCCTAACCCTAAACCTAACCCTAACCCTAACCCTAACCCTCACCCTAACCATAACCCTAAATATAACCCTAACCCTAAACCAATCCCTAACCCTAAACCTAACCCTAACCCTAACCCTAACCCTAACGTAAACACTAAACCTAACCCTAACCCTAGCCTAAACCAAACCCTAAACCTAACCATAACCCTAACCCTAACCCTAACCCTAACCCCTAACCCTAACCCTAACATTACACTAACCCTAACCCTAACCCTAACCCTAACCCTAATCTTAACCCTAACCCTAACCCTAACGCTAACCCTAACGCAAACCCTAACCCTAAACCTAACCCTAATCCTAACCCTAACACTAACCCTAACCCTAACCATAACCCTAACCCTAAACCTAACCCTAAACCTAACCGTAACCCTAACCCTAACCCTAACCCTCACCCTAACCATAACCCTAAATATAACCCTAACCCTAAACCAAACCCGAACCCTAAACCTAACCCTAACCCTAAACCTAATGTGAACACTAACCCTAACCCTAACCCAAACCCTAATCCTAACCCTAACCCTACACTAACCCTAAGCCTAACCCTAACCCTAACACTAACCTTATCACTAACCCTAATCCTAACCCTAACCCTAACCACTGTTCTAACTTCTAACAATACTTTGATACATCCCAAACAAAGAATCTTCTTTTAACAGAAACAAGTCTACGTTTCTTACAAAAGCATTTCATGAAATTCATACCCTTTCAGATGAATGTGAATATCTTTCAAAGTAAAGCTTCTAAGGGGAAGAGGAACACTGTTCTCAATTCTAACAATACTTTGATACATCCCAAACTACGAATCTTCTTTTCACAGAAACACATCTGTGTTTCTCACAAAAGCATTTCATGAAATTCATACACTTTCAAAAGAACGTGATTATCTTTAAAGTATATCTTCTGAGGGGAAGAGGAACACTGTTCTCCTTTCTAACAATACTTTGATACATCCCAAACAACGAATCTCCTTTTCACCGAAACACGTCTGTGTTTCTCAAAAAAGCATTTCATGAAATTCATACACTATCAAAAGAACGAGACTATCATTCAAAGTAAAGCTTCTAAGGGGAAGAGGAACACTGTTCTCAATTCTAACAATACTGTGAAACATCCCACACAACGAATCTTCAATTCACACAATCACGTCTATGTTTCTTACAAAAGCATTTCATGAAATTCATACACTTTCAGATGAATGTGAATATCTCTCAAAGTAAAGCTTCTAAACAGAATAGGAACACTGTTCTCAATTCTAACAATACATGGATACATCCCAAACAACGAAACTTCCTTTCACAGTAACACGTCTGTGTTTCTTTCAAAAGCATTTCATGAAATTCATACACTTTCAAAAGAATGAGATTATCTTTCAAAGTAAAGCTTCTTAGGGGAAGAGTAACACTGTTCTAAATACTTTTTTTTAAATCCTAACCCTAACCCTAACCCTTAACCTAAACCCTAACCCTAATCTTAACCCTAACTGTAGCCCTAACCCTAACCATAAACCTAAACCTTACCCTAACCCTAACCCAAACCCTAACCCTAACCCTAACCGTTCCCTAACCCTAACCCTAACACTAACCCTAACGCAAACCCTAACACTAACCCTTCCCTAAAATAAACCCTAACCCTAACCCTAACTATAATCCTAAACCTCACCCTAAGCACTGTTCTAAATTCTAACAATACTTTGATACATCCCAAACAACGAATCTTCTTTTCACAGACACACGTCTGTGTTTCTCACAAAAGCATTTCATGAAATTAATACACTTTCAAAAGAACGAGATTATCTTTCAAATTAAAGCTTCTAAGCGGAAGAGGAACACTGTTCTCAATTCTAACAATACTGTGAAACATCCCACACAACGAATCTTCTTTTCAAACAATCACGTCTACGTTTCTTACAAAAGCATTTCATGAAATTCATACACTTTCAGATGAATGTGAATATCTCCCAAAGTAAAGCTTCTAAACAGAAGAGGAACACTGTTCTCAATTCTAACAATACTTTGATACATCCCAAATAAAGAATCTTCTTTTCAAAGTAACACGTCTGTGTTTCTTACAAAAGCATTTCATGAAATTCATACAATTTCAAAAGAACGAGATTATCTTTCAAAGTAAAGCTTCCTAAAGAAGAGTAACACTGTTCTAAATGCTTTTTTTAATCCTAACCCTAACCCTAACCATAAACCCTGACCCTAACCCTCACCCTAACCGTAAGCGTAACTATAACCCTAACCCTTACCCTAACCCTAACCCTAACCCTAACCGTAACCCTAACGCAAACCCTAACCCTAACCCTAACCCTAACCTTAACACTAACCTTAAACCTAACCCTAACCATAACCATATCCCTAACACTAACCCTAATCCTAACCCTAACACTAACCACTGTTCTAAATTCTAACAATACTTTGAAACTTCCCAAGCAACGAATCTTCTTTTCACAGAAACACGTCTGTGTATCTCACAAAAGCATTTCATGAAATTAATACACTTTCAAAAGAAAGAGATTATCTTTCAAATTAAAGCTTCTAAGTGGAAGAGGAACACTGTTCTCAATTCTAACAATACTGTGAAACATCCCACACAACGAATCTTCTTTTCAAACAATCACGTCTACGTTTCCTACAAAAGCATTTCATGAAATTCATACACTTTCAGATGAATGTGAATATCTCTCAAAGTAAAGCTTCTAAACAGAAGAGGAACACTATTCTCAATTCTAACAATACTTTGATACATCCCAAACAAAGAATCTTCTTTTCAAATAAACACGTCTCTGTTTCTTACAAAAGCATTTCATGAAATTCATACACTTTCAAAAGAACGAGATTATCTTTCAAAGTAAAGCTTCCTATAGAAGAGTAACACTGTTCTAAATTATTTTTTTTTAATCCTAACCCTAATCCCTAACCATAAACACTGACCCTAACCCTAACCCTAACCGTAAGCGTAACTATAAACCTAACCCTTACCCTAACAATAACCCAAACCCTAACCCTAACCCTAAACCTAACCCTAACCCCTAACCCTAACCCTAATCCTAACCCTAACCCTACACTAACCCTAACCCTAACCCTAACCCTAACCCTAAACCCTAACACTAACCCTAACCCTAACCCTAACCCTAAACCTAACACTTATCCTAACCCTAATCCAAACCCTAAACCTAACCCTAACAATAACCCTAACCCTAACCCTAACCCTAAGACTTATCCTAACCCTAATCCAAACCCTAACCCTAACCCTAACCCTAACACTTATCCTTACCCTTATCCAAACCCTAACCCTAACCGTAACCCTAACCCTAACCCTAAACCAAACCCTAAACCTAAACCTAACACCATCCCCTAACCCTAACCCTAACCCTACCCTAATCCTATCCCTAACCCTAACCCTAAACCTAACCCTAACCCAAACCCTAACCCTAACCCTAACCATAACCCTAACCCCTAACCCTAACCCTAACCCTAACCCTACACTAACCCTAACCATAACCCTAACACTAACCCTAACCCTAAGCCTAAACCAAACCCTAAACCTAACCATAACCCTAATCATAAACCTAAATTTAACCCTAACCCTAACCCTAACCCCTAACCCTAACCCTAACTCTAACCCTACCCTAACCCTAACCCTAACCCTAAACCAAACCCTAACCCTAAACCTAACCCTAACCCTAACCCTAACCCTAACATAAACCCTAACCCTAACCCTAAACCAAAACCTAACCCTAACCCTAACCCTAACCCCTAACAATAACCCTAACACTACACTAACCCTAAACCTTACCCTAATATTAACCCTAACCCTAACACTAACGCAAACCCTAACCCTAAACCTAACACTAACCCTAACCCTAACACTAACACTAACCCTAACCCTAACCATAACCCTAACAAAACCCTAACCCTAAACCTAACCCTAACCCTAACCCTAACCCTCACCCTAACCATAACCCTAAATATAACCCTAACCCTAAACCAATCCCTAACCCTAAACCTAACCCTAACCCTAACCCTAACCCTAACGTAAACACTAAACCTAACCCTAACCCTAGCCTAAACCAAACCCTAAACCTAACCATAACCCTAACCCTAACCCTAACCCTAACCCCTAACCCTAACCCTAACATTACACTAACCCTAACCCTAACCCTAACCCTAACCCTAATCTTAACCCTAACCCTAACCCTAACGCTAACCCTAACGCAAACCCTAACCCTAAACCTAACCCTAATCCTAACCCTAACACTAACCCTAACCCTAACCATAACCCTAACCCTAAACCTAACCCTAAACCTAACCGTAACCCTAACCCTAACCCTAACCCTCACCCTAACCATAACCCTAAATATAACCCTAACCCTAAACCAAACCCGAACCCTAAACCTAACCCTAACCCTAAACCTAATGTGAACACTAACCCTAACCCTAACCCAAACCCTAATCCTAACCCTAACCCTACACTAACCCTAAGCCTAACCCTAACCCTAACACTAACCTTATCACTAACCCTAATCCTAACCCTAACCCTAACCACTGTTCTAACTTCTAACAATACTTTGATACATCCCAAACAAAGAATCTTCTTTTAACAGAAACAAGTCTACGTTTCTTACAAAAGCATTTCATGAAATTCATACCCTTTCAGATGAATGTGAATATCTTTCAAAGTAAAGCTTCTAAGGGGAAGAGGAACACTGTTCTCAATTCTAACAATACTTTGATACATCCCAAACTACGAATCTTCTTTTCACAGAAACACATCTGTGTTTCTCACAAAAGCATTTCATGAAATTCATACACTTTCAAAAGAACGTGATTATCTTTAAAGTATATCTTCTGAGGGGAAGAGGAACACTGTTCTCCTTTCTAACAATACTTTGATACATCCCAAACAACGAATCTCCTTTTCACCGAAACACGTCTGTGTTTCTCAAAAAAGCATTTCATGAAATTCATACACTATCAAAAGAACGAGACTATCATTCAAAGTAAAGCTTCTAAGGGGAAGAGGAACACTGTTCTCAATTCTAACAATACTGTGAAACATCCCACACAACGAATCTTCAATTCACACAATCACGTCTATGTTTCTTACAAAAGCATTTCATGAAATTCATACACTTTCAGATGAATGTGAATATCTCTCAAAGTAAAGCTTCTAAACAGAATAGGAACACTGTTCTCAATTCTAACAATACATGGATACATCCCAAACAACGAAACTTCCTTTCACAGTAACACGTCTGTGTTTCTTTCAAAAGCATTTCATGAAATTCATACACTTTCAAAAGAATGAGATTATCTTTCAAAGTAAAGCTTCTTAGGGGAAGAGTAACACTGTTCTAAATACTTTTTTTTAAATCCTAACCCTAACCCTAACCCTTAACCTAAACCCTAACCCTAATCTTAACCCTAACTGTAGCCCTAACCCTAACCATAAACCTAAACCTTACCCTAACCCTAACCCAAACCCTAACCCTAACCCTAACCGTTCCCTAACCCTAACCCTAACACTAACCCTAACGCAAACCCTAACACTAACCCTTCCCTAAAATAAACCCTAACCCTAACCCTAACTATAATCCTAAACCTCACCCTAAGCACTGTTCTAAATTCTAACAATACTTTGATACATCCCAAACAACGAATCTTCTTTTCACAGACACACGTCTGTGTTTCTCACAAAAGCATTTCATGAAATTAATACACTTTCAAAAGAACGAGATTATCTTTCAAATTAAAGCTTCTAAGCGGAAGAGGAACACTGTTCTCAATTCTAACAATACTGTGAAACATCCCACACAACGAATCTTCTTTTCAAACAATCACGTCTACGTTTCTTACAAAAGCATTTCATGAAATTCATACACTTTCAGATGAATGTGAATATCTCCCAAAGTAAAGCTTCTAAACAGAAGAGGAACACTGTTCTCAATTCTAACAATACTTTGATACATCCCAAATAAAGAATCTTCTTTTCAAAGTAACACGTCTGTGTTTCTTACAAAAGCATTTCATGAAATTCATACAATTTCAAAAGAACGAGATTATCTTTCAAAGTAAAGCTTCCTAAAGAAGAGTAACACTGTTCTAAATGCTTTTTTTAATCCTAACCCTAACCCTAACCATAAACCCTGACCCTAACCCTCACCCTAACCGTAAGCGTAACTATAACCCTAACCCTTACCCTAACCCTAACCCTAACCCTAACCGTAACCCTAACGCAAACCCTAACCCTAACCCTAACCCTAACCTTAACACTAACCTTAAACCTAACCCTAACCATAACCATATCCCTAACACTAACCCTAATCCTAACCCTAACACTAACCACTGTTCTAAATTCTAACAATACTTTGAAACTTCCCAAGCAACGGATCTTCTTTTCACCGAAACACATCTCTGTTTCTAACAAAAGCCTTTCATGAAATTCATACACTTTCAAAAGAACGAGATTATCTTTCAAAGTAAAGTTTCTAAGCGGAAGAGGAACACTGTTCTCAATTCTAACAATACTGTGAAACATCCCACACTATGAATCTTCTTTTCAAACTATCACGTCTACGTTTCTTACAAAAGCATTTCATTAAATTCATACAATTTCAGATGAATGTGAATATCTCTCAAAGTAAAGCTTCTAAACAGAAGCGGAACACTGTTCTCAATTCTAACAATATTTGATACATCACAAACAACGAAACTTCCTTTCACAGTAACACGTCTGTGTTTCTTACAAAAGCATTTCATGAAATTCATACACTTTCAAAAGAATGAGATTATCTTTCAAAGTAAAGCTTCTTAGGGGAAGAGTAACACTGTTCTAAATCCTTTTTTTAAAATCCTAACCCTAACCCTAACCCTTAACCTAAACCCTAACCCTAATCCTAACCCTAACTGTAACTCTAACCCTAACCCTAACCATAAACCTAAACATTACCCTAACCCTAACCCAAACCCTAACCCTAACCCTAACCGTACCCTAACCCTAACCCTAACCCTAACGCAAACCCTAACCCTAACCCTAACCCTAACCCTATCCCTAACATAAACCCTAACCCTAACCCTAACTCTAATCCTAACCCTAACCCTAAGCACTGTTCTAAATTCTAACAATACTTTGATAGATCCCAAACAACGAATCTTGTTTTCACCGAAACACATCTCTCTTTCTATCAAAAGCATTTCATGAAATTCATACACTTTCAACAGAACGAGACTATCTTTCAAAGTAAAGCTTCTAAGGGGAAGAGGAACAATATTCTCAATTCTAACAATACTTTGATACATCCCAAACAACGAATCTTCTTTTCACAGAAACACATCTGTGTATCTCACAAAAGCATTTCATGAAATTAATACACTTTCAAAAGAACGAGATTATTTTTCAAATTAAAGCTTCTAAGCGGAAGAGGAACACTGTTCTCAATTCTAACAATACTGTGAAACATCCCACACAACGAATCTTCTTTTCAAACAATCACGTCTACGTTTCCTACAAAAGCATTTCATGAAATTCATACACTTTCAGATGAATGTGAATATCTCTCAAAGTAAAGCTTCTAAACAGAAGAGGAACACTGTTCTCAATTCTCACAATACTTTGATACATCCCAAACAAAGAATCATCTTTTCAAAGAAACACGTCTGTGTTTCTTACAAAAGCATTTCATGAAATTCATACACTATCAAAAGAACGAGATTATCTTTCAAAGTAAAGCTTCCTAAAGAAGAGTAACACTGTTCTAAATGCTTTTTTTTAATCCTAACCCTAACCTTAACCATAAACCCTGACCCTAACCCTCACCCTAACCGTAAGCGTAACTATAACCCTAAACCTTACCCTAACCCTAACCCTAACCCTAACCCTAACTCTAACCGTAACCCTAACGCAAACCCTAAACCTAACCCTAACCTTAACACTAACCTTAAACCTAACCCTAACCATAACCATATCCCTAACACTAACCCTAATCCTAACCCTAACACTAACCACTGTTCTAAATTCTAACAATACTTTGAAACTTCCCAAGCAACGGATCTTCTTTTCACCGAAACACATCTCTGTTTCTAACAAAAGCCTTTCATGAAATTCATACACTTTCAAAAGAACGAGATTATCTTTCAAAGTAAAGTTTCTAAGCGGAAGAGGAACACTGTTCTCAATTCTAACAATACTGTGAAACATCCCACACTATGAATCTTCTTTTCAAACTATCACGTCTACGTTTCTTACAAAAGCATTTCATTAAATTCATACAATTTCAGATGAATGTGAATATCTCTCAAATTAAAGCTTCTAAACAGAAGAGGAACACTGTTCTCAATTCTAACAATACTTTGATACATCCCAAACAACGAAACTTCCTTTCACAGTAACACGTCTGTGTTTCTTACAAAAGCATTTCATGAAATTCATACACTTTCAAAAGAATGAGATTATCTTTCAAAGTAAAGCTTCTTAGGGGAAGAGTAACACTGTTCTAAATCCTTTTTTTAAAATCCTAACCCTAACCCTAACCCTTAACCTAAACCCTAACCCTAATCCTAACCCTAACTGTAACTCTAACCCTAACCCTAACCATAAACCTAAACTTTACCCTAACCCTAACCCAAACCCTAACCCTAACCCTAACCGTACCCTAACCCTAACCCTAACCCTAACGCAAACCCTAACCCTAACCCTAACCCTAACCCTATCCCTAACATAAACCCTAACCCTAACCCTAACTCTAATCCTAACCCTAACCCTAAGCACTGTTCTAAATTCTAACAATACTTTGATACATCCCAAACAACGAATCTTGTTTTCACCGAAACACATCTCTCTTTCTATCAAAAGCATTTCATGAAATTCATACACTTTCAACAGAACGAGACTATCTTTCAAAGTAAAGCTACTAAGGGGAAGAGGAACAATATTCTCAATTCTAACAATACTTTGATACATCCCAAACAACGAATCTTCTTTTCACAGAAACACGTCTGTGTATCTCACAAAAGCATTTCATGAAATTAATACACTTTCAAAAGAACGAGATTATCTTTCAAATTAAAGCTTCTAAGCGGAAGAGGAACACTGTTCTCAATTCTAACAATACTGTGAAACATCCCACACAACGAATCTTCTTTTCAAACAATCACGTCTACGTTTCCTACAAAAGCATTTCATGAAATTCATACACTTTCAGATGAATGTGAATATCTCTCAAAGTAAAGCTTCTAAACAGAAGAGGAACACTGTTCTCAATTCTAACAATACTTTGATACATCCCAAAAAAAAGAATCTTCTTTTCAAATAAACACGTCTCTGTTTCTTACAAAAGCATTTCATGAAATTCATACACTTTCAAAAGAATGAGATTATCTTTCAAAGTAAAGCTTCCTATAGAAGAGTAACACTGTTCTAAATTCTTTTTTTTAATCCTAACCCTAATCCCTAACCATAAACACTGACCCTAACCCTAACCCTAACCGTAAGCGTAACTATAAAACTAACCCTTACCCTAACAATAACCCAAACCCTAACCCTAACCCTAAACCTAACCCTAACCCTAACCCAAACCCTAACCCTAACCCTAAACCTAACCCTAACCCCTAACCCTAACCCTAACCCTAACCCTAATCCTAACCCTAACCCTAAACCCTAACACTAACCCTAACCCTAACCCTAACCCTAACCCTAAACCTAACACTTATCCTAACCCTAATCCAAACCCTAAACCTAACCCTAACAATAACCCTAACCCTAACCCTAACTCTAAGACTTATCCTAACCCTAATCCAAACCCTAAACCTAACCCTAACCCTAACACTTATCCTTACCCTTATCCAAACCCTAACCCTAACCCTAACCCTAACCCTAACCCTAAACCAAACCCTAACCCTAAACCTAACACCATCCCCTAACCCTAACCCTAACCCTACCCTAATCCTATCCCTAACCCTAAACCTAACCCTAACCCAAACCCTATCCCTAACCCTAACCATAACCCTAACCCCTAACCCTAACCCTAACCCTACACTAACCCTAAACATAACCCTAACACTAACCCTAACCCTAAGCCTAAACCAAACCCTAAACCTAACCATAACCCTAACCATAAACCTAAATTTAACCCTAACCCTAACCCTAACCCCTAACCCTAACCCTAACTCTAACCCTACCCTAACCCTAACCCTAACCCTAAACCAAACCCTAACCCTAAACCTAACCCTAACCCTAACCCTAACCCTAACCCTAACATAAACCCTAACCCTAACCCTAAACCAAAACCTAACCCTAACCATAACCCTAACCCCTAACCCTAACCCTAACACTACACTAACCCTAACCCTTACCCTAATATTAACCCTAACCCTAACACTAACGCAAACCCTAACCCTAAACCTAACACTAACCCTAACCCTAACCCTAACACTAACCCTAACCCTAACCATAACCCTAACAAAACCCTAACCCTAAACCTAACCCTAACCCTAACCCTAACCCTAACCCTCACCCTAACCATAACCCTAAATATAACCCTAACCCTAAACCAAACCCTAACCCTAAACCTAACCCTAACCCTAACCCTAACCCTAACGTAAACACTAAACCTAACCCTAACCCTAAGCCTAAACCAAACCCTAAACCTAATCATAACCCTAACCCTAACCCTAACCCTAACCCCTAACCCTAACCCTAACATTACACTAACCCTAACCCTAACCCTAACCCTAACCCTAACCCTAACCCTAATCTTAACCCTAACCCTAACCCTAACCCTAACCCTAACCCTAACGCAAACCCTAACCCTAAACCTAACCCTAACCCTAACCCTAACACTAACCCTAACCCTAACCATAACCCTAACCCTAACCCTAAACCTAAACCTAACCGTAACCCTAACCCTAACCCTAACCCTCACCCTAACCATAACCCTAAATATAACCCTAACCCTAAACCAAACCCTAACCCTAAACCTAACCCTAACCCTAACCCTAATGTGAACACTAACCCTAACCCTAACCCTAACCATAACCCTAACCCCTAACCCTAACCATAACCCTAACCCTACACTATCCCTAACCATAACCCTAACACTAACCCTAACACTAAGCCTAAACCAAACCCTAAACCTAACCATAACCCTAACCCTAAACCTAAACTTAACCCTAACCCTAACCCTAACCCCTAACCCTAACCCTAACTCTAACCCTACCGTAACCCTAACCCTAACACTAAACCAAACCCAAACCCTAAACCTATCCCTAACTCTAACATAAACCCTAACCCTAACCCTAACCCTAACCCTACCCTAACCCTATCCCTAACCCTAACCCTAACCCTAACCCCTAACCCTAACCCTACACTAACCCTAACCATAACCCTAACCCTAACCCTAAGCCTAAACCAAACCCTAAACCTAACCATAACCATAACCCTAATCCTAACCCTAACATAAACCCTAACCCTAACCCTAACCCAAACCCTAACCCTAACCCTAACCCTAAACCCTAACCCTAACATAACACTAACCGTAACCCTAACCCTAATCTTAACCCTAACTCTAACCCTAACCCTAACGCAAACCCTAACCCTAACCCTAACCCTAACCCTCACCCTAACCATAACCCTAAATATAACCCTAACCCTAAACCAAACCCTAACCCTAAACCTAACCCTAACCCTAACCCTAATGTAAACACTAACCCTAACCCTAACCCAAACCCTAACCCTAACCCTAACCCTAACCCTAACCCTAACCCTAACCCTAACCCTACAATAAGCCTAACCCTAACCCTAACCCTAACCCTAACCTTATCACTAACCCTAATCCTAACCCTAACCCTAACCACTGTTCTAAATTCTAACAATACTTTTATACATCCCAAACAAAGAATCTTCTTTTAACAGAAATACGTCTACGTTTCTTACAAATGCATTTCATGAAATTCATACCCTTTCAGATGAATGTGAATATCTTTCAAAGTAAAGCTTCTAATGGGAAGAGGAACACTGTTCTCAATTCTAACAATACTTTGATACATCCCAAACTACGAATCTTCTTTTCACAGAAACACATCTGTGTTTCTCACAAAAGCATTTCATGAAATTCATGCACTCTCAAAAGAACGTGATTATCTTTAAAGTATATCTTCTGAGGGGAAGAGGAACACTGTTCTCTATTCTAACAATCCTTTGATACATCCCAAACAACGAATCTTCTTTTCACCGAAACACGTCTGTGTTTCTCATAAAAGCATTTCATGAAATTCATACACTATCAAAAGAACGAGACTATCATTCAAAGTAAAGCTTCTAAGGGGAAGAGGAACACTGTTCTCAATTCTAACAATACTGTGAAACATCCCACACAACGAATCTTCAATTCACACAATCACGTCTATGTTTCTTACAAAAGCATTTCATGAAATTCATACACTTTCAGATGAATGTGAATATCTCTCAAAGTAAAGCTTCTAAACAGAAGAGGAACACTGTTCTCAATTCTAACAATACTTTGATACATCCCAAACAACGAAACTTCCTTTCACAGTAACACGTCTGTGTTTCTTACAAAAGCATTTCATGAAATTCATACACTTTCAAAAGAATGAGATTATCTTTCAAAGTAAAGCTTCTTAGGGGAAGAGTAACACTGTTCTAAATCCTTTTTTTTAAATCCTAACCCTAACCCTAACCCTTAACCTAAACCCTAACCCTAATCCTAACCCTAACTGTAACCCTAAACCTAACCCTAACCATAAACCTAAACCTTACCCTAACCCTAACCCAAACCACAACCCTAATCCTAACCGTACCCTAACCCTAACCCTAACCCTAACGCAAACCCTAACACTAACCCTAACTCTATCCCTAACATAAACCCTAACCCTAACCCTAACTCTAATCCTAACCCTACACCTAAGCACTGTTCTAAATTCTAACAATACTTTAATACATCCCAAACAACGAATCTTGTTTTCACCGAAACACATCTCTCATTCTAACAAAAGCATTTCATGAAATTCATACACTTTCAACAGAATGAGACTATCTTTCAAAGTAAAGCTTCTAAGGGGAAGAGGAACAATATTCTCAATTCTAACAATACTTTGATACATCCCAAACAACGAATCTTCTTTTCACAGAAACACGTCTGTGTTTCTCACAAAACCATTTCATGAAATTCATACACTTTCAAAAGAACGAGATTATCTTTCAAATTAAAGCTTCTAAGCGGAAGAGGAACACTGTTCTCAATTCTAACAATAATGTGAAACATGCCACACAACGAATCTTCTTTTCAAACAATCACGTCTACGTTTCTTACAAAAGCATTTCATGAAATTCATACACTTTCAGATGAATGTGAATATCTCTCAAAGTAAAGCTTCTAAACAGAAGAGGAACACTGTTCTCAATTCTACCAATACTTTGATAAATCGCAAACAACGAATCTTTTTTTCACAGAAACACGTCTGTGTTTTTCCAAAAGCATTTCATGAAATTTATTCACTTTCAAAAGAACGTGATTATCTTTAAAGTATATCTTCTGAGGGGAAGAGGAACACTGTTCTCAATTCTAATAATACTGTGAAACATCCCACACAACGAATTTTCTTTCCAAACAATCACGTCTACGTTTCTTACAAAAGCATTTCATGAAATTCATACACTTTCAGATGAATGTGAATATCTCTCAAAATAAAGCTTCTAAGGGGAAGAGGAACACTGTTCTCAATTCTTACAATATTGTGAATCATCCCACACAACGAATCTTCATTCACACAATCACGTCTACGTTTCTTACAAAAGCATTTTATGAAATTCTACACTTTCAGATGAATGTGAATATCTCTCAAAGTAAAGCTTCTAATCAGAAGAGGAACACTGTTCTCAATTCTAACAATACTTTGATACATCCCAAACAACGAATCTTCTATTCAAAGAAACACGTCTGTGTTTCTTACAAAAGCATTTCATGAAATTCATAAACTTTCAAAAGAACGAGATTATCTTTCAAAGTAAAGCTTCCTAAAGAAGAGTAACACTGTTCTAAATTATTTTTTTTAATCCTAACCCTAACACTCACCCTAACCCTAACTCTAAATCTAACCCTAAACCTAACCCTAACCCTAACCCTAACCGTAACCCTAACCCTAACCCTAACCATAACGCTAACCCTTACCCTAACCCTAACCCAAACCCTAACCCTAACCCTAACCCTAACCCTAAGCCTAACCCAAATCCTAAACCTAACCCTAACCCTAACCCTAACCCTAAACCTAACCGTAACCCTAACCCTAACCCCTAACCCTAAACCTAACTCTAACCCTACCCTAAACCTAACCCTAATCCTAACCCTAACACAAACCCTAACCCTAAACCTAACCCTAACCCTAACCCTAACCCTAACGTAAACCCTAACCCTAAACCAAACCCTAAACCTAACCCTAACCCTAACGTAAACCCTAAACCTAACCCTAACCCAAACCCTAACCCTAACCCTAATTCTAACCCTAACCCTAACCCCTAACCCTAACCCTAACCCTAACCCTAACCCTACACTAACCCTAACTCTAACCCTAACTCTAAACCTAACCCTAACCCTAACCCTAAACCCTAACCCTAACCCTAACTGTAACCCTAACCCTAACACTAACCCTAACCCTAAACCCTAACTCTAACCCTAACCCTACCCTAACCCTAACCATAAACCTAACCCTAAGCCTAATTCTAACGCAAACCCTAACCCTAACCCTAACACTAACCCTAACCGTAACCCTAACAATAACCGCAACCCTAACCATAGCCATAACCCTAACCCTAACGCAAACCCTAACCCTAACCCTAACACTAACCCTAACCCTAACCCTAATCATTACCCTAAACCTAACCACTGTTCTAAATTCTAACAATACTTTGATACAACCCAAACAACGGATCATCTTTTCACTGAAACACATCTCTGTTTCTAACAAAAGCATTTCATGAAATTCATACACTTTCAAAAGAACGAGACTATCTTTCAAAGTAAAGTTTCTAAGGGGAAGAGGAACACTATTCTCAATTCTAACAATACTTTGATACATCTCAAAAACGAATCTTCTTTTCACAGATACACGTCCTGTGTTTCTCACCAAAGCATTTCATGAAATTCATACACTTTCAAAAGAACGAGATCATCTTTCAAAGTAAAGCTTTTAAGGCGAAGAGGAACACTGTTCTGAATTCTAACAATACTGTGAAACGTCCCACACAACGAATCTTCTTTTCAAACAGTCTCGTCTACGTTTCTTACAAAAGCATTTAATGAAGTTCATACACTTTCAGATGAATGTGAATATCTCGCAAAGTAAAGCTTCTATTCTAAATTCTAACAATACTTTGATACATCACAAACAACGAATCTTCTTTTCAAAGAGACACGTCTGTGTTTCTTACAAAAGCATTTCATGAAATTCATACACTTTCAAAAGAACGAGATTATCTTTCAAAGTAAAGCTTCCTAAAGAAGAGTAACACTGTTCTAAATTCTTTTTTTTTAAATACTAACCCTAACCCTCACCCTAACCTTAACTCTAACTCTAACCCTAACCCTAACCCAAACACTAACCCTAACCCTAAACCAAACCCTAACCCTAACCCTAACCCTAAACCTAAACACTAACACTAACCCTAACCCTAAACCTAACCCTAACCCTAACACTTATACTAACCCTAATCCAAACCCTAACCCTAACCCTAACCCTAACACTAACCCTAACACTAACCCTAACCAAAACCCTAACCCTAACCATAACCCTAACCCTAACCCCTAACACTGACCCTATCCCTAACCCTACCCTAAACCAAACCCTAAACCTAACCCCAACCCTAACCCTAATGCTATCCCTAACCGAAACCCATAACCCTAACCCTAACCCTAAACCTAACCCTACCGTAACCCTAACCCTAATGCTAACACTAACCTTAATCCTAACCCTAACCCTAACCACTGTTCTAAATTCTAACAATACTTTGATACATCCCAAACAACGGATCTTCTTTTCACCGAAACACGTCTCTGTTTCTAACAAAAGCATTACATGAAATTCATACACTTTCAAAAGAACGAGATTATCTTTCAAAGTAAAGCTTCTTAGGGGAAGAGTAACACTGCTCTAAATTCTTTTTTTTAATCGTAACCCTAACCCTAACCCTAACTCTAACCCTAACCCTAACCATAACCCTAACCCCTAACCCTAACCCTAACACTAACCTAACGCTAACCCTCACCCAAACCCTAATCCTAACCATAACCCTAAACCTAACGCTAACGCAAACCCTAACCCTAACCCTAAACCTAACCCTAACCCTAACACTAAACCTAACCCTAACCCTAACCCTAACCCGAACCCTAACACAAACCCTAACCCTAACCCTTACCCTAACCCTAACACTAACCCTAACCCCTAACCCTAACCCTAACCCTAACCCTACCCTAAACCTAACCCTAACCCTAAGACAAACCCAAACCCTAAACCTAACACTAACCCAAAACCTAACCCTAACCCTTACCCTAACCCTAACCCTAACCCTAAACCTAAACCTAACCCTAACCCTAAACCTAACCCTTACCGTAACCCGAACCCAAACCCTAACCCTAACCCTAACCCTAAACCTAACCCTAACCCAAACAATAATCCTAACCCTAACCGTAATCCTAACCCTAACGCTAATCGTAACCCCTAACCCTAATCCTAACCCTAACCCTACCCTAACCCTAACCCTAACCCGCACGCTAACCCTAACCCCTAACCCTAACCCTAACCCTATACTAACCCTAACCCTAACCCTAACCTGAACACTAACACTTACCGTAACCCTAACCCTAACCATAACGCAAACCCTAACCCTAACCCTAACCCTAACCCTAACACTAACCCTAACCCTAACCCTAACCCTAACCCTAACACTAACCTTAATCCTACCCTAACCCTAACCACTGTTCTAAATTCTAAAAATACTTTGATACATCCCAAACAACGGATCTTCTTTTCACCGAAACACGTCTCTGTTTCTAACAAAAGCATTTCATGAAATTCATACACTTTCAAAAAAACGAGACTATCTTTCAAAGTAAAGCTTCTAGGGGAAGAGGAACACTATTCTCAATTGTAACAATACTTTGATACATCCCAAACAACGAATCTTCTTTTCAAAGAAACACGTCTGTGTTTCTTACAAAAGCATTTCATGAAATTCATACACTTTCAAAAGAACGAGATTATCTTTCAAAGTAAAGCTTCTTAGGGGAAGAGTAACACTGTTCTAACTTCTTTTTTTTAATCCTAACACTAACCATGAACCTAACCCTAAACCCTAAACCTAACCCTAACCCTAACTGTAACCCTAACCCTAACCCTAACACCTAACCCTAACCCTAACCCTAACCATACCCTAACACTAACCCTAACGGTAACCCTAAACCTTACCCTAACCCTAACCCAAACCCTAACCCTAACCCTAACCCAAACCCTAAAACCTAACCTTTACCATAACCAAAACCCTAACCCTAACCCTAACGCTAACCCTAACCCCTAACCCTAACCCTAACCCTACCCTAAACCAAAACCTAAACAAAACCCTAACCCTAACCCTAATCCTAATCCTAACCCTAACCCTAAACCTAAC
>JAQJZF010000018.1:2092500-2102500 GCA_028537955.1 Microtus californicus
CCCTCGACGCAACCAGGAAGGGAGTCTAGTCGCCGGCGGAGCAGGAAGTGAAGAGAGCGCGAGAGGGAAGTGGTCACTTTTTTAAAGGGAGAGAGACCACGCCCCAATGGGCTGGTTTCTCAGCGGCTATAGGCTGGAGGAGTGGGAGGAGTGGGAGGACCTCCCGCAACACCTC
This sequence comes from Microtus californicus, assembly GCA_028537955.1. Taxonomy (NCBI): domain Eukaryota; kingdom Metazoa; phylum Chordata; class Mammalia; order Rodentia; family Cricetidae; genus Microtus; species Microtus californicus. The sequence goes on from JAQJZF010000018.1 coordinate 2,092,676, forward strand.
CCCCTTTTGTTTAAATAAGAGAGTTCTAAACCTACTATGAAATTATATACAATAAGTACAAATATCCTATTCTAACTAACTTAGGTCTTGTATAATAAATAACTTGGCCAAGTCATGAGAGAAAAGTAACTACATCTATATAATCTTCAACCCCATCGAAGATCTGAGAAGGGAAATAGTGTTACCTGCGTAATTAGGAAGTTCAGTAAAACAACTTCCAAAACATGCAACAAATCACAAAGACAACTAGCTACCTGGGCAATCACCCAAAGTCACGTTAGCAGTGTTGAAGCAACCAACTTTGGCTAAGGCCTAACATAACTGACATACCATTTTCAAAGGCAAGCAACTTTTCAAAACTATCTTACCCTGTCTTGGCAGGATATGACAGTCCTGTTTTATCCATTGATGCATGCTCTGTATCTCTGTCAGTGGTTGAGGTATGGGCATTTCTTTGCCCAAAGGCCAGTTCTGCCAAAAGGAAAGGCTCCAGGTGGAGTGTCTTTGGTGCTCAACATTCTCTCGGGAATAGAGTGGTGTTGCCAGGAGCAATTGTGTCTCACTACCACAAAACTTTGAGTTAAATTAAAGGCCATTTTCTACAGCTCTTTGAAGAAGTTGAAGATTATCTATCTATACTGAGTATAATCTCTATATATCTAAAGAACCTGATTAATCTAATTATAAATGACAAACTTAGATGACTTTTAATCTATATAATTCTCAATATCTATCTAACTTAAAGACTAAGAAAATAAACAACTGTTAAACAAATGAGGACAATGACCTCCAAATATAAACAATGTACAAATATACATTGCAGTAGGTAAATATATATCAATACACAAACATTATATAAGTATCTTAATCAGAGGTAGAAATGTACACTGCAATATGGTAAATATATACAATATATATATCAATACAATATATGTCAATACATAAAAAATGTTTTAAACAGAGGTAGAGACATGCATGCATACAATAGTCAATATAATTTAACTTTTATCAATATACAAGAATCAATACGAATATATTTGTCTAAAAACAGTAACTCACAATTATAAATCTGTTATCCCATCATTCCTTTTTTTTTTTTTTTTTTTTTTTTTTTTTCAAAATGATCCCTGAGCTTATAAAATTCCTCCCCCAACCTCCCAACCCCTAAATGATGTCCCTAAACCCAGGGGCAAACTTTACTGGGAGAGGGGACGTCGTCCTCTAGAATTACTTCCAGCTGTCATGGGGGCGATGTTCTTTCTGGGGGAGCCTGTGAGAGTAAAATGATGGTTAAATTTCAGGATCAATGTCTTTTAAAATTGCAAATAGTCTCTGAGTATTTTGTGGAGGTCTGGCCAGAATGTTGTACAAGATGTGCACCATTTCAGCTAACCAAGTTGGGATCGTCTTGTGCAGCTGGTACCCAAAACAGGTCTTGTAGTAGCGCTATCAGTATCATGACGTCATATCAACCAGGTAGAGTTGTTGTTATGGGGCCCCATCTTCTTCCTGGAAACTTCAAATGTCACTTCAGGAAAAACTCATTGTTCATTATGAAAAACTTAAACATTAATCATATAGACATATATAGACATATATATATATTCACTGAAAGGCATGATAGATACATTCAATGAAAAGTATGATAGATATGAAGAAAAGCAAAGATGTTTTCTAAACTCAATATTTCTTTCTGTCCCATATCATGGCTCTTGACATGAGACAGAAACTCCAGAAACTCTGGGTTTTTCTCTTACTAACAGGCTTGGAATTGGAGAGGGACTGAGCCAGAGTCCAACTTCAAAACCAGCTTTATAAATTTAGAAATATGGTTTAATATTACTTACACAACCCATTCAGTTTTCTTGATATTTCCTATTGGGCAGGTATTTTTCCATCTGTCAGTATCCAAACATCCAGGGTCCCTTGAATTTTTCAAAGATGAGTGTTTTCCTGTGGAGATAAGAACAGAACCCTGCCCCCATTCTATATGTTTTTCTTACCACCTGTATGAATAACATCACTGTGGATGAGTTGTCATTTCTCCTTTCCAAGAGGTTTCTCCTCTTCAAATCGAAACTTTATTAATTTTGATGGTATCCACAATTTTTCTTCTCCTGTGGAAACAAGAGCAAAACCCCTTCCCCAACGTAGCACATCTCCTGGCTTCCATTGAGAGGTCAGCACATCTTTGAAATAAATTGGTTGATTTAGTTCAGCAGACTTTTCCATTATCCAATGTCTTTCTGCTGCTGTAGTTCCTTTCTCATTAGCATTAAGAAAATTCAAGGTTAATAAAGCATTATGTAATCTATTTCTGGGGGTATTTTCGGTCCCTTTCTGTTTGTTCAGCATATCCTTTATAGTACGATTTGATCTTTCTATAACTGCCTGACCTGTAGGATTATTTGGTATACCTGTAATGTGTTTTATATTATAATAATCAAAAAAGCGTTTCATTTTCTTAGATACATATGCTGGACCATTATCTGTCTTTATTTGTGCAGGTATACCCATGATGGCCATAACTTCCAATAAATGTGTGATTACTGAATCAGCCTTTTCTGAGCTCAGGGCAGTAGCCCATTGAAAACCTGAATACGTGTCTATGGTGTGGTGTACATATTTTAATTTACCAAATTCCATAAAGTGGAACACATCCATCTGCCAGATTTCATTTCTCTTAGTACCCTTTGGGTTACTTCCTGCAGGCAACGGTGTTTGATTATAGAAAGAACAAGTCGGACATCTCTTTATAATGTCCTTAGCTTGTTGCCAAGTAATGGAAAATTCTTTCTTTAGGCCTTTACTATTGACATGATGCTTCTTATGAAATTCTGAGGCCTGCAACACACTTCCAATCAATAATTGATCAATCTCAGCGTTGCCTTGGGCTAGAGGACCAGGCAGACCTGTATGGGATCGGATGTGTGTTATGTACATCGGACAAAGCCTATTCCTGATTATGTCTTGTACCTGGATAAACAATGAAGTCAACTCTGTGTCATCTGGTATAAATTCAGCGGTTTCAATATGCAAGATAACTCTTTCTGCATATTGTGAATCTGTAACTATATTAAGAGGTTCTTTAAAATCCCTTAGCACCATAAGAATGGCATATAATTCTGCCTTCTGGACAGAATTATAAGGGCTTTGTTCCACCTTACTCAATTCATCTGACTTGTAACCTGCTTTCCCTGATTTATTTGCATCAGTATAGAACGTACGGGCTCCAGTTATTGGAGCATCACGTACAATTTTAGGAAGAATCCAAGAAGTTCTTTTTATGAGGTTAAGTCTACCACTTTTGGGATAGTTACTATTAATTTCTCCCAAAAAATTAGCACAAGCTCTTTGCCACGGTTCATTGTCTTCCCATAACTTTTTTATTTCTTCAGTAGTAAAAGGCACTATAATTTCTGCTGGGTCTATACCTGCTAGTTGACGAAGTCTCAGCTTACCTTTTATAATTAATTCAGAGACTTTTTCCACATAAGTTTTTAATTTTTTACTTGGTTTATTAGGTATAAATATCCACTCTAAAATAATATCTTCCCTCTGCATTAGAATCCCTGTAGGAGAAATTCTGGAAGGCAATATGACTAGGATGCAGCCAAGATTTGGGTTCACCCTATCCACATGTGCCTCCTGTAATTTTTCCTCAATCATTGTCAGTTCCTTTTCTGCTTCAGCTGTCAGTTTTCTTGGACTATTCAAATCTTTATCACCATCTAAGGTTTTGTTTAAATGAACTATTAGATCAGGTGTTATCCCAACAGCTGGTCGTAGACTGGAAATGTCTCCTAACAATCTTTGGAAGTCATTAAGAGTCTTTAACCGGTCTCTCCTAATTTGTGCCTTTTGCGTTTTAATTTTCTCTAACCCTATTCTGTAACCTAGGTAATTAATAGAATTTCCTCTTTGAATCTTTTCAGGGGCAATTTGTAATCCCCACCTAGGCAAGACTTTCTTTACTTCTTCAAACATCCTTTCTAAAGTATCTTTATTTGAATCAGATAACAAGATGTCATCCATGTAATGATAAATTATGGACTTGGGGAATTGTTTACGAATTATTTCCAAAGGCTTACTTACAAAATATTGGCACAATGTAGGACTATTGAGCATACCCTGTGGGAGGACAGTCCATTGATATCTCCTATTAGGCTGAGAATTATTATAAGTAGGCACTGTGAAGGCAAATTTTTCTCTATCCCTTTCTTGTAACGGTATAGTGAAAAAACAATCTTTCAAATCAATAACTATAAGAGGCCATCCTTTTGGTAACAGAGAAGGCAAAGGAATTCCAGATTGTAGTGGGCCCATAGGTTGAATTACTTTGTTGACAGCTCTTAGATCTGTCACCATTCTCCATTTACCAGATTTCTTTTTTACAACAAACACAGGAGAATTCCAAGGGCTGGTTGATTCTTCAATATGGTGAGCATCTAGTTGCTCTTGCACCAGCTGTTCCAATGCCTGTAATTTATCTTCAGCTAGAGGCCACTGTTTGATCCATATTGGCTTCTCAGTTAGCCATTTTAAAGGTAGGGCTGTTGGTACCTCTAAAGGTTTGGTATCTGCTGTATGTTCTTGTACAGCCTGAATGGCTGGTGACCTTTTTCCATAATACCTCATCATATCTTTCCCAGAATTATGAGTTCCTGGAACTACAGGAATGTTAATCTGGGTATTCCATTGCTGTAGCAGGTCACGGCCCCATAAATTTATTGCAATATTGGCTATATATGGCCTTAGTCTTCCTATTTGCCCTTCGGGCCCTATGCATTCAACCCATCTTGTGCTTTGTTTTACACGAGATAGGGTTCCAATCCCCAGGAACTGAACATCTACCTCTTGAAGAGGCCAATTCGGATGCCAAGATTCTGGGGTAATAATACTTACATCCGCACCTGTGTCTAATAAGCCTTCAATAAAAGTGCCATTTATACAGACTCTGAGCTTTGGTCTTTGATCATTAATAGAAGTCTGCCAAAATATACGTTTACTCTGTCCTACTGGGTTTTTTGACTCATCCTCCACACGTAATTCATCATTTAGACCAGTATTACTTTTTACAGCAGAAATTGGAGCTTTTAATTTTCTTGATGAGGCACGTTCTCCACTGTGACTGGGAATGACTGGGCCACTGTTGGCTTGGGGGCCTGCGAGAGGCCCCCCAGGGAGTTTCCCGATGATATCGGATTGCCCCGTCTGTCTGTTGTTGACCTACATTCGTTGGACCAATGCCGGCCTTTACCGCATCTCCTACATATACCTGAAGGCCGAGGTCTCCTATTTTTGTCATTCCTAGAAGAGATATTATTCCTAGAAATTCTTTGCCTGCAATCCCTCTGCAAATGTCCTAATTTACCACAATTAAAACATCTGGCAGTTTGATGTCTCCTCATTACTTTGGAAATCGCTTCTCCTACCCAAGATTCATCATTATAGCTAAACGTCTCAACATTCATCGTATGCTGAATCCATTCATCCATAGGTGCTGATCTAGACCTTAAAGGCCCAATTATCTTTTTGCATTCTATGTTTGCATTCTCAAAAGCTAGAGATTCAAGAAGTATTCGTCTAGCTTCTGGGTCTGTTACCCCTATGTCCAGAGCCTTAATTAATCTTTGCAAAAAGTCAATAAAGGGTTCTCTCTGTCCCTGCCTAATTCTGGTATATGATTCAACCCTTTTTGCTGGATCTTGAATCCTATTCCAAGCATTTAAAGCTGCTTGGTGACATAGACACAGTACTTCATCGTCATAAAGAGCTTGGATCTGTGGATCAGCATATTCTCCTGCACCAAGAATTTGATCTTGGGAAACCTCAACACCTTTTGCTCTTCCTTGCTGTTCCATATGTTTGGATTCTTCTCTGAAATAAATTCCAAACATCAAGGAAGGTCCATTATCTAAAACTGCAGACACTAACTGATGGAAATCATAGGGGGTAGCTCTAGCATTAGAAGCCCAAGTTTTTATCATTTCCTTTACATATGCATTGTGCAAGCCAAAATTAACAACAGCTTGCTTAATTTCTTTCAGATCATTCATTGCTATTGGCGTCCATCTAGCTTCTCTGACTCCCTTTGAGCCTTTAGAAGTTGACGCTTTGTCAGAATTAAGTATAGGGTATGTTGCTAGAACCCTGGGTAAGCCAGTTCTAATAGCTGGTGGAGGCACTGTATCCTGTCCTTGTGCCTCCTTACTCTGTTCACCAGCTGCAATAATTTCTCCAATCTTTTCAAATCTTTTTATCATTGTCTCTCTTAAATCCTGAATCTCCTGACCTGTATATATTTCCAGTGATTTCACTGAGGTATCAATTTTTTGGTCCCCATTCTGCACCTGTGATTCCAAAGCTTTAATTTTTTCCTTCAAAGATAACATGTCCTCCTTAAACTTTTCTTGTATATCATGTAGATTCCCATCTTGGAGGTACATTCTGTCTGTTACCTTATCAAAACTTTGTGATAAAGTCTGAAGGTCAAATTCAACAGCCTGAACCCTTTCAGGTAACTTTCTAATACCCTTGGATATGGAGTTAATTTTGTCTGTCATAGTATCCACTTGTTCGGATAACCTCTGATTTTCAATAATTTTAATCCTGTCAATTAGTTGTTCATTATTAGTTCGTAAAGATTCAATCGTTCTCAGGAGTGCCATATTCTTCTGTTCATTATTAGTTTGTAAAGATTCTATCATTCTTAGGAGTGCCATATTCTTGTGTTCATTATTAGTTTGTAAAGATTCTATTGTTCTTAGGAGTGCCATATTCTTCCTTAATGATAGAATATGGAAAAGAAAACTGAAACCTAGTAACAAGCAAATTAAGGTATCCCCATAATCATATAAACCTTGTATGACGTAATCCATTGTATTAGTAAATATAAATGTATTAATCCATTGTATTAGCGAAAACAAAGCAGTAAAATTTGCGTTAGAAACGAAAACTGCCATATTACCTATTATCCAGCAGGTGGCGCTGTTGCCAAGTCGCTTACAAGCGAGATTTAAAAACGACTCAAAAAAGAGCAAACCACGCGGGCAGAGACTACGCAGGCCTGTGGAGTTTAAATCCACGTGGGGAGGCAGACGATAGGCTGCTCCGCCAACTATGCCGCTGCAGCCGCCGCCGGAAGGCACAGGCCGCTGCTGAGGAAGGGAGGCTCGCGCCAAGCCGAACTGGCGGCCGGCAGCCGAGCGGGGAAAGGGGAGGTTCTAACACCAAACGTTGGGCGCCAACTGTCGGCGTGAGTCATAAACACTGCCACACCAGCATGGAATTATTATTAAGACGGTGATATTTATTTAAAAGGGGAAAAACTTACAGATCACTGTCCCAGGCAACAGCCCTCGACGCAACCAGGAAGGGAGTCTAGTCGACGGCGGAGCAGGAAGTGAAGAGAGCGCGAGAGGGAAGTGGTCACTTTTTTAAAGGGAGAGAGACCACGCCCCAATGGGCTGGTTTCTCAGCGGCTATAGGCTGGAGGAGTGGGAGGAGTGGGAGGACCTCCCGCAACACTAACCCTAACCCAAACACTTATCCTAACCCTAATCCAAACCCTAACCCTAACCCTAACCCTAACCCTAACCCTAAACCAAACCCTAACCCTAACCCTAACCCTAACCCCTAACCCTAACCCTACCCTAACCCTATCCCTAAACCTAACCCTAACCCTAACCCTAACCCAATCCCTATCCCTAACCCTAACCATAACCGTAACCCCTAACCCTAACCCTAACCCTAACCCTACACTAACCCTAACCCTAACCCTAACCCTAACCCTAACCCTAAGCCTAAACCAAACCCTAAACCTAACCATAACCATAACCCTAACCCTAAACCTAACTCTAACCCTAACCCTCACCCGAACCCTAACCCTAACATAAATCATAACACTAACCCTAACCCAAACCCTAACCCTAACCCTAACCCTAACACTAACCCTAACCACTAACCCTAACCCTAACATTACACTAACCATAACCCTAACCCTAACCCTAACCCTAATCTTAACCCTAACCCTAACCCTAACCCTAACGCAAACCCTAACCCTAAACCTAACCCTAACCCTAACCCTAACCCTAACACTAACCCTAACCCTAACCATAAACCTAACCCTAACCCTAACCCTAAACCTAACCCTAACCCTAACCCTAACCCTAACCCTAACCCTAACCCTCACCCTAACCATAACCCTAAATATAACCCTAACCCTAAACAAAACCCTAACCCTAAACCTAACCCTAACCCTAACCCTAACTCTAATGTAAACACTAACCCTAACCCTAACCCAAACCCTAACCCTAACCCTAACCCTAACCCCTAACCCTAACCCTAACCCTACACTAACCCTAACCATAACCCTAACCCTAACCCTAACCTTATCACTAACCCTAATCCTAACCCTAACCCTAACCACTGTTCTAAATTCTAACAATACTTTGATACATCCCAAACAAAGAATCTTCTTTTCAAATAAACACGTCTCTGTTTCTTACAAAAGCATTTCATGAAATTCATACCCTTTCAGATGAATGTGAATATCTTACAAAGTAAAGCTTCTAAGGGGAAGAGGAACACTGTTCTCAATTCTAACAATACTTTGATACATCCCAAACTACGAATCTTCTTTTCACAGAAACACATCTGTGTTTCTCACAAAAGCATTTCATGAAATTCATACTCTTTCAAAAGAACGTGATTATCTTTAAAGTATATCTTCTGAGGGAAGAGGAACACTGTTCTCAATTCTAACAATACTTTGATACATCCCAAACAACGAATCTTCTTTTCACCGAAACACGTCTGTGTTTCTCACAAAAGCATTTCATGAAATTCATACACTATCAAAAGAACGAGACTGTCATTCAAAGTAAAGCTTCTAAGGGGAAGAGGAACACTGTTCTCAATTCTAACAATACTGTGAAACATCCCACACAACGAATCTTCAATTCACACAATCACGTCTATGTTTCTTACAAAAGCATTTCATGAAATTCATACACTTTCAGATGAATGTGAATATCTCTCAAAGTAAAGCTTCTTAACAGAAGAGGAACACTGTTCTCAATTCTAACAATACTTTGATACATCCCGAACAACGAAACTTCCTTTCACAGTAACACGTCTGTGTTTCTTACAAAAGCATTTCATGAAATTCATACACTTTCAAAAGAATGAGATTATCTTTCAAAGTAAAGCTTCTTAGGGAAAGAGTAACACTGTTCTAAATCCTTTTTTTTAAACCCTAACCCTAACCCTAACCCTTAACCTAAACCCTAACCCTAAACCTAACCCTAACTGTAACCCTAACCCTAACCCTAACCATAAACCTAAACCTTACCCTAACCCTAACCCAAACCCTAACCCTAACCCTAACCCTACCCTAACCCTAACCCTAACCCTAACGCAAACCCCAACCCTAACCCAATCCCTAACATAAACCCTAACCCTAACCCTAACTCTAATCATAATCCTAACCCTAAGCACTGTTCTAAATTCTAACTATACTTTGATACATCCCAAACAACGGATCTTGTTTTCACCGAAACACATCTCTCTTTCTAACAAAAGCATTTCATGAAATTCATACACTTTCAACAGAACGAAACTATCTTTCAAAGTAAAGCTTCTAAGGGGAAGAGGAACAATATTTTCAATTCTAACAATACTTTGATACATCCCTAACAACGAATCTTCTTTTCACAGAAACACGTCTGTGTTTCTCACGAAAGCATTTCATGAAATTAATACACTTTCAAAAGAACGAGACTATCTTTCAAATTAAAGCTTCTAAGCGGAAGAGGAACACTT
>JAQJZF010000018.1:2105000-2117500 GCA_028537955.1 Microtus californicus
AAGCTTCTAAGGGGAAGAGGAACACTGTTCTCAATTCTAACAATACTTTGATACATCCCAAACTACGAATCTTCTTTTCACAGAACACATCTGTGTTTCTCACAAAAGCATTTCATGAAATTCATACACTTTCAAAAGAACGTGATTATCTTTAAAGTATATCTTCTGAGGGGAAGAGGAACACTGTTCTCAATTCTAACAATACTTTGATACATCCCAAACAACGAATCTCCTTTTCACCGAAACACGTCTGTGTTTCTCACAAAAGAAATTCATGAAATTCATACACTATCAAAAGAACGAGACTATCATTCAAAGTAAAGCTTCTAAGGGGAAGAGGAACACTGTTCTCAATTCTAACAATACTGTGAAACATCCCACACAACGAATCTTCAATTCTCACAATCACGTCTATGTTTCTTACAAAAGCATTTCATGAAATTCATACACTTTCAGATGAATGTGAATATCTCTCAAAGTAAAGCTTCTAAACAGAAGAGGAACACTGTTCTCAATTCTAACAATACATGGATACATCCCAAACAACGAAACTTCCTTTCACAGTAACACGTCTGTGTTTCTTACAAAAGCATTTCATGAAATTCATACACTTTCAAAAGAATGAGATTATCTTTCAAAGTAAAGCTTCTTAGGGGAAGAGTAACACTGTTCTAAATCATTTTTTTTAAATCCTAACCCTAACCCTAACCCTTAACCTAAACCCTAACCCTAATCCTAACCCTAACTGTAACCCTAACCCTAACCATAAACCTAAACCTTACCCTAACCCTAACCCAAACCCTAACCCTAACCCTAACCGTACCCTAACCCTAACCCTAACCCTAACCCTAACGCAAACCCTAACCCTAACCCTAACCCTATCCTTAACATAAACCCTAACCCTAACCCTAACTCTAATCCTAACCCTAACCCTAAGAATGTTCTAAATTCTAACAATACTTTGATACATCCCAAAGAATCTTCTTTTCAAAGAAACACGTCTGTGTTTCTCACAAAAGCCTTTCATGAAATTAATACACTTTCAAAAGAACGAGATTATCTTTCAAATTAAAGCTTCTAAGCGGAAGAGGAACACTGTTCTCAATTCTAACAATACTTTGATACATCCTAAACAAAGAATCTTCTTTTCAAAGAAACACGTCTGTGTTTCTTACAAAAGCATTTCATGAAATTCATACACTTTCAAAAGAACGAGATTATCTTTAAAAGTAAAGCTTCCTAAAGAAGAGTAACACTGTTCTAAATTCTTTTTTTTTAATCCTAACCCTAACCCTAACCATAAACCCTGACCCTAACCCTAACCCTAACAGTAAGCGTAACTATAACCCTAAACCTTACCCTAACCCTAACCCAAACCCTAACCCTAACCCTAAACCTAACTCTAACCCTAAACCCAAAACCTAACCCTAACCCAAACCCTAATTCTAACCCTAACCCTAACCCCTAACCCTATCCCTAACCCTAACCCTAACCCTAACCCTAACCCTAAGGGTAACCCTAACGCAAACCCTAACCCTAACCCTAACCCTAACCTTAACACTAACCCTAAACCTAACCCTAACCATAACCATAACCCTAACACTAACCCTAATCCTAACCCTAACACTAACCACTGTTCTAAATTCTAACAATACTTTGAATCTTCCCAAACAACGGATCTTCTTTTCACCGAAACACATCTCTGTTTCTAACAAAAGCATTTCATTAAATTCATACACTCAAAAGAACGAGACTATCTTTCAAAGTAAAGCTTCTAAGGGGAAGAGGAATAATATTCTCATTTCTAACAATACTTTGATACATCCCAAACAACGAATCTTCTTTTCACAGAAAAAAGTCTGTGTTTCTCACAAAAGCATTTCATGAAATTCATACACTTTCAAAAGAACGAGATTATCTTTCAAAGTAAAGCTTCTAAGCGGAAGAGGAACACTGTTCTCAATTCTAACAATACTGTGAAACATCCCACACAATGAATCTTCTTTTCAAACAATCACGTCTACGTTTCTTACAAAAGCATTTCATTAAATTCATACACTTTCAGATGAATGTGAATATCTCTCAAAGTAAAGCTTCTAAACAGAAGAGGAACACTGTTCTCAATTCTAACAATACTTTGATACATCCCAAACAACGAATCTTCTTTTCAAAGAGACACGTCTGTGTTTCTTACAAAAGCATTTCATGAAATTCATACACTTTCAAAAGAAAGAGATTATCTTTCAAAGTAAAGCTTCCTAAAGAAGGGTATCACTGATCTAAATTCTTTTTTTTTTAAATCCTAACCCTAACCCTCACCCTAACCCGAACTCCAACTCTAACCCTAACCCTAACCCAAACCCTAATCCTAACCCTAACCCTAACCCCTAACCCTAACCCTAACCCTAACACTACACTAACCCTTACCCTAACCCTAACCCTAAACATAACCCTAACCCCTAACCCTAACCCTAACCCTACACTAACCCTAACCATAACCCTAACACTAACCCTAACCCTAAGCCTAAACCAAACCCTAAACCTAACCATAACCCTAACCCTAAACCTAAACTTAACCCTAACCCTAACCCTAACAATAACCCTAACACTAACCCTACCCTAACCCTATCCCTAACACTAACCCTAAGCCTTACCCTAACCCTAACACTAACCCTACCCTAACCCTATCCCTAACCCTAACCCTAACCCTAACCCTAACCGTAACCTCTAACCCTAACCCTACACTAACCCTAACCATAACCCTAACCCTAACCCTAACCCTAAGCCTAAACCAAACCCTAAACCTAACCATAACCATAACCCTAACCCTAATCCTAACCCTAACCCTAACATAAACCCTAACCCTAACCCTAACCCAAACCCTAACCCTAACCCAAACCCTAACCCTAACCCCTAACCCTAACCCTAACATTACACTAACCCTAACCCTAACCCTAACCCTAATCTTAACCCTAACCCTAACCCTAACCCTAACCCTAACCCTCACCCTAAACATAATCCTAAATATAACCCTAACCCTAAACCAAACCCTAACCCCAAACCTAACCCTAACCCTAACCCTAACCCTAATGTAAACACTAACCCTAACACTAACACAAACCCTAACCCTAACCCCTAACCCTAACCCTAACCCTACACTAACCCTAACCCTAACCCTAAGCCTAACCATAACCATAACCATAACCTTATCACTAACCCTAATCCTAACCCTAACCCTAACCACTGTTCTAAATTCTAACAATACTTTGATACATCCCAAACAAAGAATCTTCTTTTAACAGAAACACGTCTACGTTTCTTACAAAAGCATTTCATGAAATTCATACTTTTTCAGATAAATGTGAATATCTTTCAAAGTAAAGCTTCTAAGGGGAAGAGGAACACTGTTCTCATTTCTAACAATACTTTGTTACATCCCAAACTACGAATCTTCTTTTCACAGAAACACATCTGTGTTTCTCACAAAAGCATTTCATGAAATTCATACACTTTCAAAAGAACGTGATTATCTTTAAAGTATATCTTCTGAGGGGAAGAGGAACACTGTTCTCAATTCTAACAATACTGTGAAACATCCCACACAACGAATCTTCAATTCACACAATCACGTCTATGTTTCTTACAAAAGCATTTCATGAAATTCATACACTTTCAGATGAATGTGAATATCTCTCAAAGTAAAGCTTCTAAACAGAAGAGGAACACTGTTCTCAATTCTAACAATACTTTGATACATCCCAAACAACGAAACTTCCTTTCACAGTAACACGTCTGTGTTTCTTACAAAAGCATTTCATGAAATTCATACACTTTCAAAAGAATGAGATTATCTTTCAAAGTAAAGCTTCTTAGGGGAAGAGTAACACTGTTCTAAATCCTTTTTTTAAAATCCTAACCCTAACCCTAACCCTTAACATAAACCCTAACCCTAATCCTAACCCTAACTGTAACCCTAACCCTAACCCTAACCATAAACCTAAACTTTACCCTAACCCTAACCCAAACCCTAACCCTAACCCTAACCGTACCCTAACCCTAACACTAAACCTAACGCAAACCCCAATCCTAACCCTAACCCTAACCCTATCCCTAACATAAACCCTAACCCTAACCCTAACTCTAATCCTAACCCTAACCCTAAGCACTGTTCTAAATTCTAACAATACTTTGATACATCCCAAACAACGAATCTTGTTTTCACCGAAACACATCTCTCTTTCTATCAAAAGCATTTCATGAAATTCATACACTTTCAACAGAACGAGACTATCTTTCAAAGTAAAGCTTCTAAGGGGAAGAGGAACAATATTCTCAATTCTAACAATACTTTGATACATCCCAAACAACGAATCTTCTTTTCACAGAAACACGTCTGTGTATCTCACAAAAGCATTTCATGAAATTAATACACTTTCAAAAGAAAGAGATTATCTTTCAAATTAAAGCTTCTAAGTGGAAGAGGAACACTGTTCTCAATTCTAACAATACTGTGAAACATGCCACACAACGAATCTTCTTTTCAAACAATCACGTCTACGTTTTCTACAAAAGCATTTCATGAAATTCATACACTTTCAGATGAATGTGAATATCTCTCAAAGTAAAGCTTCTAAACAGAAGAGGAACACTGTTCTCAATTCTAACAATACTTTGATACATCCCAAACAAAGAATCTTCTTTTCAAATAAACACATCTCTGTTTCTTACAAAAGCATTTCATGAAATTCATACACTTTCAAAAGAACGAGATTATCTTTCAAAGTAAAGCTTCCTATAGAAGAGTAACACTGTTCTAAATTCTTTTTTTTTAATCCTAACCCTAATCCCTAACCATAAGCACTGACCCTAACCCTAACCCTAACCGTAAGCGTAACTATAAACCTAACCCTTACCCTAACAATAACCCAAACCCTAACCCTAACCCTAAACCTAACCCTAACCCCTAACCCTAACCCTAATCCTAACCCTAACCCTACACTAACCCTAACCCTAACCCTAACCCTAACCCTAACCCTAAACCATAACACTAACCCTAACCCTAACCCTAACCCTAAACCTAACACTTATCCTAACCCTAATCCAAACCCTAAACCTAACCCTAACAATAACCCTAACCCTAACCCTAACCCTAAGACTTATCCTAACCCTAATCCAAACCCTAACCCTAACCCTAACCCTAACACTTATCCTTACCCTTATCCAAACCCTAACCCTAACCCTAACCCTAACCCTAACCCTAAACCAAACCCTAAACCTAAACCTAACACCATCCCCTAACCCTAACCCTAACCCTACCCTAATCCTATCCCTAACCCTAACCCTAAACCTAACCCTAACCCAAACCCTAACCCTAACCCTAACCATAACCCTAACCCCTAACCCTAACCCTAACCCTAACCCTACACTAACCCTAACCATAACCCTAACACTAACCCTAACCCTAAGCCTAAACCAAACCCTAAACCTAACCATAACCCTAATCATAAACCTAAATTTAACCCTAACCCTAACCCTAACCCCTAACCCTAACCCTAACTCTAACCCTACCCTAACCCTAACCCTAACCCTAAACCAAACCCTAACCCTAAACCTAACCCTAACCCTAACCCTAACCCTAACATAAACCCTAACCCTAACCCTAAACGAAAACCTAACCCTAACCCTAACCCTAACCCCTAACCCTAACCCTAACACTACACTAACCCTAAACCTTACCCTAATATTAACCCTAACCCTAACACTAACGCAAACCCTAACCCTAAACCTAACACTAACCCTAACCCTAACACTAACACTAACCCTAACCCTAACCATAACCCTAACAAAACCCTAACCCTAAACCTAACCTTAACCCTAACCCTAACCCTCACCCTAACCATAACCCTAAATATAACCCTAACCCTAAACCAATCCCTAACCCTAAACCTAACCCTAACCCTAACCCTAACCCTAACGTAAACACTAAACCTAACCCTAACCCTAAGCCTAAACCAAACCCTAAACCTAACCATAACCCTAACCCTAACCCTAACCCTAACCCCTAACCCTAACCCTAACATTACACTAACCCTAACCCTAACCCTAACCCTAACCCTAACCCTAATCTTAACCCTAACCCTAACCCTAACGCTAACCCTAACGCAAACCCTAACCCTAAACCTAACCCTAACCCTAACCCTAACACTAACCCTAACCCTAACCATAACCCTAACCCTAAACCTAACCCTAAACCTAACCGTAACCCTAACCCTAACCCTAACCCTCACCCTAACCATAACCCTAAATATAACCCTAACCCTAAACCAAACCCTAACCCTAAACCTAACCCTAACCCTAAAGCTAATGTGAACACTAACCCTAACCCTAACCCAAACCCTAACACGAACCCTAACCCTAATCCTAACCCTAACCCTACACTAACCCTAAGCCTAACCCTAACCCTAACACTAACCTTATCACTAACCCTAATCCTAACCCTAACCCTAACCACTGTTCTAAATTCTAACAATACTTTGATACATCCCAAACAAAGAATCTTCTTTTAACAGAAACAAGTCTACGTTTCTTACAAAAGCATTTCATGAAATTCATACCCTTTCAGATGAATGTGAATATCTTTCAAAGTAAAGCTTCTAAGGGGAAGAGGAACACTGTTCTCAATTCTAACAATACTTTGATACATCCCAAACTACGAATCTTCTTTTCACAGAAACACATCTGTGTTTCTCACAAAAGCATTTCATGAAATTCATACACTTTCAAAAGAACGTGATTATCTTTAAAGTATATCTTCTGAGGGGAAGAGGAACACTGTTCTCCTTTCTAACAATACTTTGATACATCCCAAACAACGAATCTTCTTTTCACAGAAACACGTCTGTGTATCTCACAAAAGCATTTCATGAAATTAATACACTTTCAAAAGAAAGAGATTATCTTTCAAATTAAAGCTTCTAAGTGGAAGAGGAACACTGTTCTCAATTCTAACAATACTGTGAAACATCCCACACAACGAATCTTCTTTTCAAACAATCACGTCTACGTTTTCTACAAAAGCATTTCATGAAATTCATACACTTTCAGATGAATGTGAATATCTCTCAAAGTAAAGCTTCTAAACAGAAGAGGAACACTGTTCTCAATTCTAACAATACTTTGATACATCCCAAACAAAGAATCTTCTTTTCAAATAAACACATCTCTGTTTCTTACAAAAGCATTTCATGAAATTCATACACTTTCAAAAGAACGAGATTATCTTTCAAAGTAAAGCTTCCTATAGAAGAGTAACACTGTTCTAAATTCTTTTTTTTTAATCCTAACCCTAATCCCTAACCATAAACACTGACCCTAACCCTAACCCTAACCGTAAGCGTAACTATAAACCTAACCCTTACCCTAACAATAACCCAAACCCTAACCCTAACCCTAAACCTAACCCTAACCCCTAACCCTAACCCTAATCCTAACCCTAACCCTACACTAACCCTAACACTAACACTAACCCTAACCCTAAACCCTAACACTAACCCTAACCCTAACCCTAACCCTAAACCTAACACTTATCCTAACCCTAATCCAAACCCTAAACCTAACCCTAACAATAACCCTAACCCTAACCCTAACCCTAAGACTTATCCTAACCCTAATCCAAACCCTAACCCTAACCCTAACCCTAACCCTAACACTTATCCTTACCCTTATCCAAACCCTAACCCTAACCCTAACCCTAACCCTAACCCTAACCCTAAACCAAACCCTAAACCTAAACCTAACACCATCCCCTAACCCTAACCCTAACCCTACCCTAATCCTATCCCTAACCCTAACCCTAAACCTAACCCTAACCCAAACCCTAACCCTAACCCTAACCATAACCCTAACCTCTAACCCTAACCCTAACCCTAACCCTACACTAACCCTAACCATAACCCTAACACTAACCCTAACCCTAAGCCTAAACCAAACCCTAAACCTAACCATAACCCTAATCATAAACCTAAATTTAACCCTAACCCTAACCCTAACCCCTAACCCTAACCCTAACTCTAACCCTACCCTAACCCTAACCCTAACCCTAAACCAAACCCTAACCCTAAACCTAACCCTAACCCTAACCCTAACCCTAACATAAACCCTAACCCTAACCCTAAACGAAAACCTAACCCTAACCCTAACCCTAACCCCTAACCCTAACCCTAACACTACACTAACCCTAAACCTTACCCTAATATTAACCCTAACCCTAACACTAACGCAAACCCTAACCCTAAACCTAACACTAACCCTAACCCTAACACTAACACTAACCCTAACCCTAACCATAACCCTAACAAAACCCTAACCCTAAACCTAACCCTAACCCTAACCCTAACCCTCACCCTAACCATAACCCTAAATATAACCCTAACCCTAAACCAATCCCTAACCCTAAACCTAACCCTAACCCTAACCCTAACCCTAACGTAAACACTAAACCTAACCCTAACCCTAAGCCTAAACCAAACCCTAAACCTAACCATAACCCTAACCCTAACCCTAACCCTAACCCCTAACCCTAACCCTAACATTACACTAACCCTAACCCTAACCCTAACCCTAACCCTAATCTTAACCCTAACCCTAACCCTAACGCTAACCCTAACGCAAACCCTAACCCTAAACCTAACCCTAACCCTAACCCTAACACTAACCCTAACCCTAACCATAACCCTAACCCTAAACCTAACCCTAAACCTAACCGTAACCCTAACCCTAACCCTAACCCTCACCCTAACCATAACCCTAAATATAACCCTAACCCTAAACCAAACCCTAACCCTAAACCTAACCCTAACCCTAAAGCTAATGTGAACACTAACCCTAACCCTAACCCAAACCCTAACACGAACCCTAACCCTAATCCTAACCCTAACCCTACACTAACCCTAAGCCTAACCCTAACCCTAACACTAACCTTATCACTAACCCTAATCCTAACCCTAACCCTAACCACTGTTCTAAATTCTAACAATACTTTGATACATCCCAAACAAAGAATCTTCTTTTAACAGAAACAAGTCTACGTTTCTTACAAAAGCATTTCATGAAATTCATACCCTTTCAGATGAATGTGAATATCTTTCAAAGTAAAGCTTCTAAGGGGAAGAGGAACACTGTTCTCAATTCTAACAATACTTTGATACATCCCAAACTACGAATCTTCTTTTCACAGAAACACATCTGTGTTTCTCACAAAAGCATTTCATGAAATTCATACACTTTCAAAAGAACGTGATTATCTTTAAAGTATATCTTCTGAGGGGAAGAGGAACACTGTTCTCCTTTCTAACAATACGTTGATACATCCCAAACAACGAATCTCCTTTTCACCGAAACACGTCTGTGTTTCTCAAAAAAGCATTTCATGAAATTCATACACTATCAAAAGAACGAGACTATCATTCAAAGTAAAGCTTCTAAGGGGAAGAGGAACACTGTTCTCAATTCTAACAATACTGTGAAACATCCCACACAACGAATCTTCAATTCACACAATCACGTCTATGTTTCTTACAAAAGCATTTCATGAAATTCATACACTTTCAGATGAATGTGAATATCTCTCAAAGTAAAGCTTCTAAACAGAATAGGAACCCTGTTCTCAATTCTAACAATACATGGATACATCCCAAACAACGAAACTTCCTTTCACAGTAACACGTCTGTGTTTCTTTCAAAAGCATTTCATGAAATTCATACACTTTCAAAAGAATGAGATTATCTTTCAAAGTAAAGCTTCTTAGGGGAAGAGTAACACTGTTCTAAATCCTTTTTTTTAAATCCTAACCCTAACCCTAACCCTTAACCTAAACCCTAACCCTAATCTTAACCCTAACTGTAGCCCTAACCCTAACCATAAACCTAAACCTTACCCTAACCCTAACCCAAACCCTAACCCTAACCCTAACCGTTCCCTAACCCTAACCCTAACCCTAACCCTAACGCAAACCCTAACACTAACCCTTCCCTAAAATAAACCCTAACCCTAACCCTAACTATAATCCTAAACCTCACCCTAAGCACTGTTCTAAATTCTAACAATACTTTGATACATCCCAAACAACGAATCTTCTTTTCACAGACACACGTCTGTGTTTCTCACAAAAGCATTTCATGAAATTAATACACTTTCAAAAGAACGAGATTATCTTTCAAATTAAAGCTTCTAAGCGGAAGAGGAACACTGTTCTCAATTCTAACAATACTGTGAAACATCCCACACAACGAATCTTCTTTTCAAACAATCACGTCTACGTTTCTTACAAAAGCATTTCATTAAATTCATACACTTTCAGATGAATGTGAATATCTCCCAAAGTAAAGCTTCTAAACAGAAGAGGAACACTGTTCTCAATTCTAACAATACTTTGATAACTCCCAAATAAAGAATCTTCTTTTCAAAGTAACACGTCTGTTTCTTACAAAAGCATTTCATGAAATTCATACACTTTCAAAAGAACGAGATTATCTTTCAAAGTAAAGCTTCCTAAAGAAGAGTAACACTGTTCTAAATGCTTTTTTTAATCCTAACCCTAACCCTAACCATAAACCCTGACCCTAACCCTCACCCTAACCGTAAGCGTAACTATAACCCTAACCCTTACCCTAACCCTAACCCTAACCCTAACCCTAACCGTAACCCTAACGCAAACCCTAACCCTAACCCTAACCCTAACCTTAACACTAACCTTAAACCTAACCCTAACCATAACCATATCCCTAACACTAACCCTAATCCTAACCCTAACACTAACCACTGTTCTAAATTCTAACAATACTTTGAAACTTCCCAAGCAACGGATCTTCTTTTCACCGAAACACATCTCTGTTTCTAACAAAAGCCTTTCATGAAATTCATACACTCACAAAAGAACGAGATTATCTTTCAAAGTAAAGTTTCTAAGCGGAAGAGGAACACTGTTCTCAATTCTAACAATACTGTGAAACATCCCACACTATGAATCTTCTTTTCAAACTATCACGTCTACTTTTCTTACAAAAGCATTTCATTAAATTCATACAATTTCAGATGAATGTGAATATCTCTCAAAGTAAAGCTTCTAAACAGAAGAGGAACACTGTTCTCAATTCTAACAATATTTGATACATCACAAACAACGAAATTCTTTCACAGTAACACGTCTGTGTTTCTTACAAAAGCATTTCATGAAATTCATACACTTTCAAAAGAATGAGATTATCTTTCAAAGTAAAGCTTCTTAGGGGAAGAGTAACACTGTTCTAAATCCTTTTTTTAAAATCCTAACCCTAACCCTAACCCTTAACCTAAACCCTAACCCTAATCCTAACCCTAACTGTAACTCTAACCCTAACCCTAACCATAAACCTAAACATTACCCTAACCCTAACCCAAACCCTAACCCTAACCCTAACCGTACCCTAACCCTAACCCTAACCCTAACGCAAACCCTAACCCTAACCCTAACCCTAACCCTATCCCTAACATAAACCCTAACCCTAACCCTAACTCTAATCCTAACCCTAACCCTAAGCACTGTTCTAAATTCTAACAATACTTTGATACATCCCAAACAACGAATCTTGTTTTCACCGAAACACATCTCTCTTTCTATCAAAAGCATTTCATGAAATTCATACACTTTCAACAGAACGAGACTATCTTTCAAAGTAAAGCTTCTAAGGGGAAGAGGAACAATATTCTCAATTCTAACAATACTTTGATACATCCCAAACAACGAATCTTCTTTTCACAGAAACACATCTGTGTATCTCACAAAAGCATTTCATGAAATTAATACACTTTCAAAAGAACGAGATTATCTTTCAAATTAAAGCTTCTAAGCGGAAGAGGAACACTGTTCTCAATTCTAACAATACTGTGAAACATCCCACACAACGAATCTTCTTTTCAAACAATCACGTCTACGTTTCCTACAAAAGCATTTCATGAAATTCATACACTTTCAGATGAATGTGAATATCTCTCAAAGTAAAGCTTCTAAACAGAAGAGGAACACTGTTCTCAATTCTAACAATACTTTGATACATCCCAAACAAAGAATCATCTTTTCAAAGAAACACGTCTGTGTTTCTTACAAAAGCATTTCATGAAATTCATACACTATCAAAAGAACGAGATTATCTTTCAAAGTAAAGCTTCCTAAAGAAGAGTAACACTGTTCTAAATGCTTTTTTTTAATCCTAACCCTAACCCTAACCATAAACCCTGACCCTAACCCTCACCCTAACCGTAAGCGTAACTATAACCCTAACCCTTACCCTAACCCTAACCCTAACCCTAACCCTAACTCTAACCGTAACCCTAACGCAAACCCTAAACCTAACCCTAACCTTAACACTAACCTTAAACCTAACCCTAACTATAACCATATCCCTAACACTAACCCTAATCCTAACCCTAACACTAACCACTGTTCTAAATTCTAACAATACTT
>JAQJZF010000018.1:2122500-2125000 GCA_028537955.1 Microtus californicus
AACAGAAGAGGAACACTGTTCTCAATTCTACCAATACTTTGATAAATCGCAAACAACGAATCTTTTTTTCACAGAAACACGTCTGTGTTTTTCCAAAAGCATTTCATGAAATTTATTCACTTTCAAAAGAACGTGATTATCTTTAAAGTATATCTTCTGAGGGGAAGAGGAACACTGTTCTCAATTCTAATAATACTTTGAAACATCCCACACAACGAATTTTCTTTCCAAACAATCACGTCTACGTTTCTTACAAAAGCATTTCATGAAATTCATACACTTTCAGATGAATGTGAATATCTCTCAAAATAAAGCTTCTAAGGGGAAGAGGAACACTGTTCTCAATTCTTACAATATTGTGAATCATCCCACACAACGAATCTTCATTCACACAATCACGTCTACGTTTCTTACAAAAGCATTTTATGAAATTCATACACTTTCAGATGAATGTGAATATCTCTCAAAGTAAAGCTTCTAATCAGAAGAGGAACACTGTTCTCAATTCTAACAATACTTTGATACATCCCAAACAACGAATCTTCTATTCAAAGAAACACGTCTGTGTTTCTTACAAAAGCATTTCATGAAATTCATAAACTTTCAAAAGAACGAGATTATCTTTCAAAGTAAAGCTTCCTAAAGAAGAGTAACACTGTTCTAAATTCTTTTTTTTAAATCCTAACCCTAACACTCACCCTAACCCTAACTCTAAATCTAACCCTAAACCTAACCCTAACCCTAACCCTAACCGTAACCCTAACCCTAACCCTAACCATAACGCTAACCCTTACCCTAACCCTAACCCAAACCCTAACCCTAACCCTAACCCTAACCCTAAGCCTAACCCAAATCCTAAACCTAACCCTAACCTTAACCCTAACCCTAAACCTAACCGTAACCCTAACCCTAACCCCTAACCCTAAACCTAACTCTAACCCTACCCTAAACCTAACCCTAATCCTAACCCTAACACAAACCCTAACCCTAAACCTAACCCTAACCCTAACCCTAACCCTAACGTAAACCCTAACCCTAAACCAAACCCTAAACCTAACCCTAACCCTAACGTAAACCCTAAACCTAACCCTAACCCAAACCCTAACCCTAACCCTAATTCTAACCCTAACCCTAACCCCTAACCCTAACCCTAACCCTAACCCTACACTAACCCTAACTCTAACCCTAACTCTAAACCTAACCCTAACCCTAACCCTAAACCCTAACCCTAACCCTAACTGTAACCCTAACCCTAACACTAACCCTAACCCTAAACCCTAACTCTAACCCTAACCCTACCCTAACCCTAACCATAAACCTAACCCTAAGCCTAATTCTAACGCAAACCCTAACCCTAACCCTAACACTAACCCTAACCGTAACCCTAACAATAACCGCAACCCTAACCATAGCCATAACCCTAACCCTAACGCAAACCCTAACCCTAACCCTAACACTAACCCTAACCCTAACCCTAATCATTACCCTAAACCTAACCACTGTTCTAAATTCTAACAATACTTTGATACAACCCAAACAACGGATCATCTTTTCACTGAAACACATCTCTGTTTCTAACAAAAGCATTTCATGAAATTCATACACTTTCAAAAGAACGAGACTATCTTTCAAAGTAAAGTTTCTAAGGGGAAGAGGAACACTATTCTCAATTCTAACAATACTTTGATACATCTCAAAAACGAATCTTCTTTTCACAGATACACGTCCTGTGTTTCTCACCAAAGCATTTCATGAAATTCATACACTTTCAAAAGAACGAGATCATCTTTCAAAGTAAAGCTTTTAAGGCGAAGAGGAACACTGTTCTGAATTCTAACAATACTGTGAAACGTCCCACACAACGAATCTTCTTTTCAAACAGTCTCGTCTACGTTTCTTACAAAAGCATTTAATGAAGTTCATACACTTTCAGATGAATGTGAATATCTCGCAAAGTAAAGCTTCTATTCTAAATTCTAACAATACTTTGATACATCACAAACAACGAATCTTCTTTTCAAAGAGACACGTCTTTGTTTCTTACAAAAGCATTTCATGAAATTCATACACTTTCAAAAGAACGAGATTATCTTTCAAAGTAAAGCTTCCTAAAGAAGAGTAACACTGTTCTAAATTCTTTTTTTTTAAATACAAACCCTAACCCTCACCCTAACCCTAACTCTAACTCTAACCCTAACCCTAACCCAAACACTAACCCTAACCCTAAACCAAACCCTAACCCTAACCCTAACCCTAAACCTAAACACTAACACTAACCCTAACCCTAAACCTAACCCTAACCCTAACACTTATACTAACCCTAATCCAAACCCTAACCCTAACCCTAACCCTAACACTAACCCTAACACTAACCCTAACCAAAACCCTAACCCTAACCATAACCCTAACCCTAACCCCTAACACTGACCCTATCCCTAACCCTACCCTAAACCAAACCCTAAACCTAACCCCAACCCTAACCCTAATGCTATCCCTAACC
>JAQJZF010000018.1:2135000-2137500 GCA_028537955.1 Microtus californicus
CATTAACCCTAACCCTAACACTAACCCTAACACTAACCCTAACCCTAACCCAAACCTTAAACCTAACCCTAACCCTAACCCTATCCCTAACCCTAACCCTAACCCTAACCCTAACCTTAACCCTACCCTAACCCTAACCCTAAACTGAACGCAAACCCTAACCCTAACCCTAACACTAACCCTAACCCTAACCCTAACCCTAACCAAAACCCTAACCCTAACCCTAACCCAAACCCTAGCACAAACTTTAACCCTAACCCTAACCCTAACACTAAACCCTAACCCTAACACTAACCCTAACCCTAACCCCTAACACAAACCCCAACCCTACAATAACCCTAACCCTAACCCAAACCCTAACGCAAACCCTAACCCTAACACTAACACTAACCATAACACTAACCCTAACCCTAACACTAACCCTAATCCTAACCCTAACCCTAACCACTGTTCTAAATTCTAACAATACTTTGATACATCCCATACAATGGATCTTCTTTTCACCGAAACACGTCTCTGTTTCTAACAAAAGCATTTCATGAAATTCATACACTTTCAAAAGAACGAGATTATCTCTCAAAGTAAAGCTTCTAAACAGAAGAGGAACACTGTTTTCAATTCTAACAATACTTTGATACATCCCAAACAACGAATCTTCTTTTCAAAGAAACACGTCTGTGTTTCCTACAAAAGCATTTCATGAAATTCAAAAACTTACAAAAGAACAAGATTATCTTTCAAAGTATATATTGTTAGGAAAAGAGTAACACTGTACTAAATTCTTTTTTTAATCCTATCCCTATCCCTAACCCTAACCCTAAACCCTAACCCTAACCCTAAACCTAACTGTGACCCTAACCCTAACCATAACCCTAACCCTAATCCTAACTCTAACCCTATTCCCTAACCCTAACCATAACCCTAACCCTACTCTAACCCTAACCCTAACCCTAACCCTAACCCTAACCCTAACCCTAAACCCTAACCCTGACCCTAACCCTACCCTAACCCTAACCCTAACCCATACCCTAACCCTAATCCTAATGCTAACACTAACCCCTAACCCTAACCCTAAACCTAACACTATTCCTAACCCTAACCCCTAACCCTAACCCTAACCCTACCCTAACCCTAACCCTAACCCTAACCCTTACCCTAACCCTAACCCAAACCCTATCCCTAACCCTAACCCTAACCCAAATCCTAACCCTAACCCTAACGCTAACCCTAACCCTAAGCCTAACGCTAACCGTAACCCCTAACCCAAACCCTAACCCTAACCCTACCCTAACCATAACCCTAACCCTAACCCTAACCCTAACCCTAACCTGAACCCTAACCCTAACCCTAACCCTAACCCTAACCCTAACCCAAAGGCAAACCCTAACACTAAACCTAACACTAACCCTAACCCTAACAGTAAACCTAATCCTAAACCTAACTTTAACCCTAACCCAAATCCCTAACATTAACCCTAACCCAAACCCTAACCCTAACCATACCCTAACCCTAACCCTAACGTAAACCCTAACCCTAACCCTAACCCTAACCCTAAATCTAACTCTAACCCTAACGCATATCCTAACCCTAACCCTAACCCTAACCCTAACCCTAACCCTAACCCTTACCCTAACCCTAACCCTAACCCTAAACCTACCCTAACCCTAACCTAAACCCTAACCCTAACCCTAACACTAACACTAACCCTAAACCAAACCCTAACACTAAACCCAAACCCTAACCCTAACCCTAACACTTACCCTAACCGTAATCCAAACCCTAACCCTAACCCTAACCCTAAACCAAACCTTAACTCTAACCCTAACACTAACCCTAACCCTAACTCTAACACTTACCCTAACCCCTAACCCTAACCCTAACACTAACCCTACCCTAACCCTAAACCTAACCCAAACCCTAACCCTAACCCTAACCCTAACACAAACCCTAACCCTAACCTTAACCCTAAACCTAACCCTAACACTAAACCCTAACCTTAACCCTAACCTAACCCTTACCATAACCCTAACCCTACCCAAACTTTAACACTATCCCTAACCCTAACCATAACTCTAACACTTACCCTAACCCCTAACCCTAACCCTAACCCTAACCCAAACTCTACACCTAACCCTAACCCTAACCCTAACATTAACCCTAACCCTAAACTCTAACCCTAACCCTAACCCTACCGTAACCCTAACCCTAACCCTTACCCTAACCCTAATCCAAACCCTAAACCTAACCCTAACCGTAACCCTAACCCAAACCGTAACCCTAACCCTAACCCTAACCCTAAGTCTAACCCTAACCATAACCCTACCCTAATACTAACCCTAACCCTTACCCTAACCCTAACACTAAACCTAACCCTAACCCTAACCCTAACCCTACCCTAACCCAAACCCTAACCCTAAACCTAACCCTAACACTAACTCTAACCCTAACTCTAACCCTAACGCAAACCCTAACCCTAACCCTAACCCTAAATCTAACCGTA
>JAQJZF010000018.1:2150000-2152500 GCA_028537955.1 Microtus californicus
CCCTAACCCTAACCTAACCCTAACCCTAACCCTAACCCTAACCTGAACCCTAATCCTAACCCTAACACTAACCCTAACGCAAACCCTAACCCAAACCATAACCCTAACACTAACCCTAACCCTAACACTAACCCTAAACCTCACCCTAACCCTAACCCTAACCCTAAACCTAACCCTATTCCTAACCCTAACCCCTAACACTAACCCTAAGCCTACCCTAACCCTAACCCTAACCCTAACCCTAACCCTTACCCTAACCCTAACCCAAACCCTATCCCTAACCCTAAACCTAACCCTAACCCAAATCCTAACCCTAACCCTAACGCAAACCCTAACCCTAAAGCTAACACTAACCGTAACCCCTAACCCAAACCCTAACCCAAACCCTACCCTAACCATAACGCTAACCCTAACCCTAACCCTAACCTGAACCCTAACCCTAACCCTAACCCTAACCCAAAGGCAAACCCTAACACTAAACCTAACACTAACTCTAACCCTAACAGTAAACCTAATCCTAAACCTAACTTTAACCCTAACCCATATCCCTAACATTAACCCTAACCCAAACCCTAACCCTGACCCTAACCCTAACCATACCCTAATTCTAACCCTAACGTCAACCCTAACCCTAACCCTAACCCTAACCCTAACCCTAAACCTAACCCTAACTCTAACTCTAACCCTAACGCATATCCTAAACCTAACCCTAACCCTAACCCTAACCCTAACCCTAACCCTAACTCTAAAGGGAAGAGGAACACTGTTCTAAATTCTTTTTTTAAACCCTAACCCTAACCCTAACTGTAACCCTAACCCTAACCATAACCCTAACCCTAATCCTAACTCTAACCCTATTCCCTAACCCTAACCAAAACCCTAACCCTACTCTAACCCTAACCCTAACCCTAACCCTAACCCTAAACCCTAACCCTGACCCTAACCCTACCCTAACCCTAACCCTAACCCATACCCTAACCCTAACCCTAATGCTAACCCTAACCCCTAATGCTAACCCTAACCCTAACCCTAACCTAACCCTAACCCTAACCCTAACCTGAACCCTAATCCTAACCCTAACACTAACCCTAACGCAAACCCTAACCCAAACCATAACCCTAACACTAACCCTAACCCTAACACTAACCCTAAACCTCACCCTAACCCTAACCCTAACCCTAAACCTAACCCCTAACCCTAACCCTAACCCTACCCTAACCCTAACCCTAACCCTTACCCTAACCCTAACCCAAACCCTATCCCTAACCCTAAACCTAACCCTAACCCAAATCCTAACCCTAACCCTAACGCTAACCCTAACCCTAAGCCTAACGCTAACCGTAACCCCTAACCCAAACCCTAACCCAAACCCTACCCTAACCATAACCCTAACCCTAACCCTAACCCTAACCTGAACCCTAACCCTAACCCTAACCCTAACCCAAAGGCAAACCCTAACACTAAACCTAACACTAACTCTAACCCTAACAGTAAACCTAATCCTAAACCTAACTTTAACCCTAACCCATATCACTAACATTAACCCTAACCCAAACTCTAACCCTGACCCTAACCCTAACCATACCCTAACCCTAACCCTAACGTCAACCCTAACCCTAACCCTAACCCTAACCCTAACCCTAACTCTAACTCTAACCCTAACGCATATCCTAACCCTAACCCTAACCCTAACCCTAACCCTTACCCTAACCCTAACCCAAAACCAAACCCTAACCCTAACCCTAACCCTAACCCAAACATTAACCCTAACCCTAAACCCTAACCCTAACCCTACCGTAACCCTAAGCCTAACCCTAACACTTACCCTAAACCTAATCCAAACCCTAACCCTAACCCTAACCATACGCTAACACTAACCCTAACCCTAACCCTAACACTAACCCTAACCCCTAACCCTAACCCTAAGCTTAACCCTACCCTAACCCAAACCCTAACCCTAAACCTAACCCTAACACTAACCCTAACCCTAACTCTAACCCTAACGCAAACCCTAACCCTAACCCTAATCATAACCCTAAATCTAACCGTAACCCTAACCCTAATCCTAACCCTTACCCTAACCCTAACCCTAACCCTAACCCTAACCCTAAACCTAACCCTAACCCTAACCCAAACCTTAACCCTAACCCTAACCCTATCCCAAACCTTAACTCTAACCCTAACCCTAACCCTAACCCTAACATTAACCCTAACCCTAAACCCTAACCCTAACCCTAACCCTACCGTAACCCTAACCCTAACCCTAACCCTAACCCTTACCCTAACCCTTAACCAAAACCTAAACCTAACCCTAACTGTAACCCTAACCCAAACCGTAACCCTAACCCTAACACTAAACCTAAGTCTAACCCTAACCCTAACCCTACCCTAATCCTAACCCTAACCCTTACCCTAATCCTAACACTAAACCTAACCCTAACCCTAACTCTAACCCTAACCCTAACACTAACCCTAACCCTAACTCTAACCCTAAACCCTA
>JAQJZF010000018.1:2157500-2165000 GCA_028537955.1 Microtus californicus
TACCCTAACCCCTAACCCTAACCCTAACCCTAAACCTACCCTAACCCTAACCCAAACCCTAACCCTAACCCTAACCCTAACACTAACCCTAAACCAAACCCTAACACTAAACCCTAACCTTAACCCTAACCCTAACCCTAAACCTCACCCTAACCCTAACCCTAACCCTAAACCTAACCCCTAACCCTAACCCTAACCCTACCCTAACCCTAACCCTAACCCTAACCCTTACCCTAACCCTAACCCAAACCCTATCCCTAACCCTAAACCTAACCCTAACCCAAATCCTAACCCTAACCCTAACGCTAACACTAACCCTAAGCCTAACGCTAACCGTAACCCCTAACCCAAACCCTAACCCAAACCCTACCCTAACCATAACCCTAACCCTAACCCTAACCCTAACCTGAACCCTAACCCTAACCCTAACCCTAACCCAAAGGCAAACCCTAACACTAAACCTAACACTAACTCTAACCCTAACAGTAAACCTAATCCTAAACCTAACTTTAACCCTAACCCATATCCCTAACATTAACCCTAACCCAAACCCTAACCCTGACCCTAACCCTAACCATACCCTAATTCTAACCCTAACGTCAACCCTAACCCTAACCCTAACCCTAACCCTAAACCTAACCCTAACTCTAACTCTAACCCTAACGCATATCCTAACCCTAACCCTAACCCTAACCCTAACCCTAACCCTAACTCTAAAGGGAAGAGGAACACTGTTCTAAATTCTTTTTTTAAACCCTAACCCTAACCCTAACTGTAACCCTAACCCTAACCATAACCCTAACCCTAATCCTAACTCTAACCCTATTCCCTAACCCTAACCAAAACCCTAACCCTACTCTAACCCTAACCCTAACCCTAACCCTAACCCTAAACCCTAACCCTGACCCTAACCCTACCCTAACCCTAACCCTAACCCATACCCTAACCCTAACCCTAATGCTAACCCTAACCCCTAATGCTAACCCTAACCCTAACCCTAACCTAACCCTAACCCTAACCCTAACCTGAACCCTAATCCTAACCCTAACACTAACCCTAACGCAAACCCTAACCCAAACCATAACCCTAACACTAACCCTAACCCTAACACTAACCCTAAACCTCACCCTAACCCTAACCCTAACCCTAAACCTAACCCCTAACCCTAACCCTAACCCTACCCTAACCCTAACCCTAACCCTAACCCTTACCCTAACCCTAACCCAAACCCTATCCCTAACCCTAAACCTAACCCTAACCCAAATCCTAACCCTAACCCTAACGCTAACCCTAACCCTAAGCCTAACGCTAACCGTAACCCCTAACCCAAACCCTAACCCAAACCCTACCCTAACCATAACCCTAACCCTAACCCTAACCCTAACTTGAACCCTAACCCTAACCCTAACCCTAACCCAAAGGCAAACCCTAACACTAAACCTAACACTAACTCTAACCCTAACAGTAAACCTAATCCTAAACCTAACTTTAACCCTAACCCATATCACTAACATTAACCCTAACCCAAACTCTAACCCTGACCCTAACCCTAACCATACCCTAACCCTAACCCTAACGTCAACCCTAACCCTAACCCTAACCCTAACCCTAACCCTAACCCTAACTCTAACTCTAACCCTAACGCATATCCTAACCCTAACCCTAACCCTAACCCTAACCCTTACCCTAACCCTAACCCAAAACCAAACCCTAACCCTAACCCTAACCCTAACCCAAACATTAACCCTAACCCTAAACCCTAACCCTAACCCTACCGTAACCCTAAGCCTAACCCTAACACTTACCCTAAACCTAATCCAAACCCTAACCCTAACCCTAACCCTAACCATACGCTAACACTAACCCTAACCCTAACCCTAACACTAACCCTAACCCCTAACCCTAACCCTAAGCCTAACCCTACCCTAACCCAAACCCTAACCCTAAACCTAACCCTAACACTAACCCTAACCCTAACTCTAACCCTAACGCAAACCCTAACCCTAACCCTAAACATAACCCTAAATCTAACCGTAACCCTAACCCTAATCCTAACCCTTACCCTAACCCTAACCCTAAACCTAACCCTAACCCTAACCCTAACCCTAACCCTAACCCAAACCTTAACCCTAACCCTAACCCTAACCCAAACCTTAACTCTAACCCTAACCCTAACCCTAACCCTAACATAAACCCTAACCCTAAACCCTAACCCTAACCCTAACCCTACCGTAACCCTAACCCTAACCCTAACCCTTACCCTAACCCTTAACCAAAACCTAAACCTAACCCTAACTGTAACCCTAACCCAAACCGTAACCCTAACCCTAACACTAAACCTAAGTCTAACCCTAACCCTAACCCTACCCTAATCCTAACCCTAACACTTACCCTAATCCTAACACTAAACCTAACCCTAACCCTAACTCTAACCCTAACCCTAACACTAACCCTAACCCTAACTCTAACCCTAAACTCTAACCCTAACCCTAATCCTAATCCTACCCTAACCCTAACCCTAACCCTAAACCCTAACCGTAACCCTAACCATACCGTAACCCTAACCCTAACCCTAACCCTTACCATAACCCTAACCCTAACCCTAACCCTAACCCTAACCCTAACACTAAACCTAATCCATAACCCTAACCCTAACCATAACCCTACACTAACCCAAACCCTAAACCTAACCCAAACTTTAAACCTAACCCTAACCCTAACCCTAACGCAAACCCTAACCCTAACCCTAACCCTAACTCTAACTCTAACCCTAACGCATATCCTAACCCTAACCCTAACCCTAACCCTAACCCTACCGTAACCCTAACCCTAACACTAACCCTTACCCTAACCCTAATCCAAACCCTAAACCTAACCCTAACCGTAACCCTAACCCAAACCGTAACCCTAACCCTAACCCTAACCCTAAGTCTAACCCTAACCCTAACCCTACCCTAATCCTAACCCTAACCCTTACCCTAACCCTAACACTAAACCTAACCCTAACCCTAAACCTAACACTAAGCGTAACCCTAACCCTAACTGTAACCCTAACCCTAACCGTAACCCTAACCCTTCCCCCTAATCCTAACCAAAATCCTAACCCTAACCTAAACCTATCCCTAACCCTAACACTTACCCTAACCCTAATCCAAACCCTAAACCTAACCCTAACCCTAACCCAAACCCTAACCATAACCCTAACCCTAACCCTAACATTAACCCTAACACTAAACCCTAACCCTAACCCTAACCCTACCGTAACCCTAACCCTAACCCTAACCCTTACCCTAACCCTAAACCAAAACCTAAACCTAACCCTAACCGTAACCCTAACCCAAACCCTAACCCTAACACTAACCCTAAGTCTAACCCTAACCCTAACCCTACCCTAATCCTAACCCTAACCCTTACCCTAACCCTAACACTAAACCTAACCCTAACCCTAACTCTAACCCTAACCCTAATACTAACCCTAACCCTAACTCTAACCCTAACCCCTAACCCAAACCCTAATCCTAATCCTACCCTAACCCTAACCCTAACCCTAAACCCTAACCGTAACCCTAACCATACCGTAACCCTAACCCTAACCCTAACCCTTACCATAACCCTAACCCTAACCCTAACCCTAACCCTAACCCTAACCCTAACCCTAACCCTAACCCTAACACTAAACCTATTCCCTAACCCTAACCCTAACCCTAACCCTACACTAACCCAAACCCTAACCCTAACCCAAACCTTAAACCTAACCCTAACCCTAACGCAAACCCTAACCCTAACCCTAACACTAAACCCTAAACCTAACCCTAACCCTAACCCAAACCCTTACCCTAACCGTAATCCAAACCCTAACCCTAACCCTAAACCAAACCCTAACCCTATCCCTAACCGTAACCCTAACCCTAACCCAAACCCTAACCCTAACCCTAACCCTAACCCTAACACTACCCTAATCCTAACCCAAACCCTTAACATAACCCTAACACTAACCCTAACCCTAACGCAAACCCTACCCTAACCCTAACCCTAAAACTAACCCTAAAACTAACCCTAACCCTAAACCTAACGCAAACCCTAACCCTAACCCTAACCCTAACACTAACCGTAACCCTAAACCTAACCATAACGCAAACAATAACCCTAACCCTAACCATAACACTAACCCTAACCCTAACCCTAATTCTAACCAAAAACCTAACCCTAACACTAACCATAATCCTAACCCCAAACCTAACCACTGTTCTAAATTCTAACAATACTTTGATACATCCCAAACAATGGATGATCTTTTCACCGAAACACGTCTCTGTTTCTAACAAAAGCATTTCATGAAATTCATACACTTTCACAAGAACGAGATTATCTTTAAAAGTAAAGCTTCTAAGGAGAAGAGGAACACTATTCTCATTTCTAACAATACTTTGATACATCCCAAACAACGAATCTTCTTTTCAAAGAAACACGTCTGTGTTTCTTACAAAAGCATTTCATGAAATTCATACACTTTCAAAAGAACGAGATTATCTTTCAAAGTAAAGCTTCTTAGGGGAAGAGTAACACTGTTCTAAATTCTTTTTTTTAATCCTAACCCTAACCCTAACCCTAACCATAACCCTAAACCCTAAACCTAACCTTAACCCAAACTGTAACACTAAGCCTAACCCTAACCCTAAACCTAACCCTAAACCTAACCCTAACCCTAACCCAAACCCTAACCCTAACCCAAACCCTAAACCTAACCCAAACCCATACCTAACCCTAACCCTAACGCAAACCCTAACCCTAACCCTAACACTAAACCCTAAACCTAACCCTAACCCTTACCCAAACACTTATCCTAACCGTAATTCAAACCCTAACCCTAACCCAAACCCAAACCCTAAACATAACCGTAACCCTAACCCTGACCCTAACCCTAACTCTAAAACATAACCCTAACCCTACCGTAACCCTAACTCAAACCCTAACCCTAACCCTAACCCTAACCCCTAACCCTGACCCTAACCCTAACCCTAACCCTAACCCTAACCCTAACTCTAAAGGGAAGAAGAACACTGTACTAAATTCTTTTTTTAATCCTATCCCTATCCCTAACCCTAACACTAAACCCTAACCCTAACCCTAACACTAAACCCTAAACCTAACCCTAACCCTAACCCAAACACTTATCCTAACCGTAATTCAAACCCTAACCCTAACCCAAACCCAAACCCTAAATATAACCGTAACCCTAACCCTGACCCTAACCCTAACTCTAAAACATAACCCTAACCCTACCGTAACCCTAACCCAAACCCTAACCCTAAACCCTAACCGTAAACCTAACCCTACCGTAACCCTAACCCTAACCCTAATTCAAACCCTAACCCTAACCGTAAACCCTAACCCTAACCCTAACCCTAACTCTAAAGGGAAGAACACTGTACTAAATTCTTTTTTTAATCCTATCCCTATCCCTAACCCTAACCCTAAACCCTAACCCTAACCCTAACTGTAACCCTATCTCTAACCATAACCCTAAACCTAAAATAACGCTAACCCTATCCCCTAACCCTAACCATAACCCTAACCCTACTCTAACCCTAACCCTAACCCTAACCCTAACGTCAACCCTAACCCTAACCCTAACCCTAACCCTAACCCTAACTCTAACTCTAACCCTAACGCATATCCTAACCCTAACCCTAACCCTAACCCTAACCCTTACCCTAACCCTAACCCAAAACCAAACCCTAACCCTAACCCTAACTCTAACACTTACCCTAACCCCTAACCCTAACCCTAACCCTAACCCAAACCCTAACCCTAACACTAACCCTAAACCAAACCCTAACACTAAACCCTAACCCTAACCCTAACCCTAACACTTACCCTAACCGTAATCCAAACCTTAACCCTAACCCTAACCCAATCCCTAAACCTAACCATAACCCTAACCCTAACATTAACCCTAACCCTAAACCCTAACCCTAACACTACCGTAACCCTAAGCCGAACCCTAACCCTTACCCTAACCCTAATCCAAACCCTAACCCTAACCCTAACCCTAACCCTAACCATACGCTAACCCTAACCCTAACCCTAAACCAAACCATAACTCTAAACCTAACACTAACCCTAACCCTAACTCTAACACTTACCCTAACCCCTAACCCTAACCCTAACCCTAACCCAAACTCTACACCTAACCCTAAGCCTAACCCTAACATTAACCCTAACCCTAAACCCTAACCCTAACCCTAACCCTACCGTAACCCTAACCCTAACCCTAACCCTTACCCTAACCCTAATCCAAACCCTAAACCTAACCCTAACCGTAACCCTAACCCAAACCGTAACCCTAACCCTAACCCTAACCCTAAGTCTAACCCTAACCCTACCCCTAACCCTAACCCTCACCCTACCCCTAACCCTAATCCTAACCGTAACCCTAACCCTAACCCAAACCCAAACTCTAACCCTAACCCTAACCCTAACCCAAAACTTAACCCTAACCCTAACCCTAACCCTAACCCAAACCTTAACTCTAACCCTAACCCTAACCCTAACCCTAACTCTACACTTACCCTATCCCCTAACCCTAACCCTAACCCTAACCCTACCCTAACCCTAACCCTAACCCAAACCCTAACCCTAACCCTAACGCAAACCCTAACCCTAACCCTAACACTAAACCTAACCCTAACACTAAACCCTAAGCTTAACCCTAACCCTAACCCTTACACTAACCCTAACCCTAACCCAAACTTTAACCCTATCCCTAACCCTAACCATAACTCTAACACTTACCCTAACCCCTAACCCTAACCCTAACCCTAACCCAAACTCTACACCTAACCCTAACCCTAACCCTAACATTAACCCTAACCCTAAACCCTAACCCTAACCCTAACCCTACCGTAACCCTAACCCTAACCCTAACCCTTACCCTAACCCTAATCCAAACCCTAAACCTAACCCTAATCGTAACCCTAACCCAAACCGTAACCCTAACCCTAACCCTAACCCTAAGTCTAACCCTAACCCTAACCCTACCCTAATCCTAACCCTAACCCTTACCCTAACCCTAACACTAAACCTAACCCTAACCCTAACACTAAGCGTAACCATAACCCTAACTGTAACCCTAACCCTAACCGTAACCCTAACCCTATCCCCTAATCCTAACCATAATCCTAACCCTACCCTAAACCTATCCCTAACCCTAACACTTACCCTAACCCTAATCCAAACCCTAAATATAACCGTAACCCTAACCCTGACCCTAACCCTAACTCTAAAACATAACCCTAACCCTACCGTAACCCTAACCCAAACCCTAACCCTAAACCCTAACCGTAAACCTAACCCTACCGTAACCCTAACCCTAACCCTAATTCAAACCCTAACCCTAACCGTAAACCCTAACCCTAACCCTAACCCTAACTCTAAAGGGAAGAAGAACACTGTACTAAATTCTTTTTTTAATCCTATCCCTATCCCTAACCCTAACCC
>JAQJZF010000018.1:2172500-2175000 GCA_028537955.1 Microtus californicus
TAACCCTAACCCTCACCCTAACCCTAACCCTAATCCTAACCCTAACCCTAACCCAAACCCAAACCCAAACCCTAACCCTAACCCTAACCGTAACCCTAACCCTAACCCAAACCCAAACTCTAACCCTAACCCTAACCCTAACCCAAACCTTAACCCTAACCCTAACCCTAACCCTAACCCAAACCTTAACTCTAACCCTAACCCTAACCCTAACCCTAACTCTAACACTTACCCTATCCCCTAACCCTAACCCTAACCCTAACCCTACCCTAACCCTAACCCTAACCCAAAACCTAACCCTAACCCTAACCCTAACGCAAACCCTAACCCTAACCCTAACACTAAACCTAACACTAACACTAAACCCTAAGCTTAACCCTAACCCTAACCCTTACACTAACCCTAACCCTAACCCAAACTTTAACCCTATCCCTAACCCTAACCATAACTCTAACACTTACCCTAACCCCTAACCCTAACCCTAACCCAAACTCTACACCTAACCCTAACCCTAACCCTAACATTAACCCTAACCCTAAACCCTAACCCTAACCCTAACCCTACCGTAACCCTAACCCTAACCCTAACCCTTACCCTAATCCTAATCCAAACCCTAAACCTAACCCTAATCGTAACCCTAACCCAAACCGTAACCCAAACCCTAACCCTAACCCTAAGTCTAACCCTAACCCTAACCCTAACCTAATCCTAACCCTAACCCTTACCCTAACCCTAACACTAAACCTAACCCTAACCCTAACACTAAGCGTAACCATAACCCTAACTGTAACCCTAACCCTAACCGTAACCCTAACCCTATCCCCTAATCCTAACCCTAATCCTAACCCTACCCTAAACCTATCCCTAACCCTAACACTTACCCTAAACCTAATCCAAACCCTAAACCTAACCCTAACCCTAACCCAAACCCTAACCATAACCCTAACCCTAACCCTAACACTAACCCTAACCCCTAACCCTAACCCTAAGCCTAACCCTACCCTAACCCAAACCCTAACCCTAATCCTAACCCTAACACTAACCCTAACCCTAACTCTAACCCTAACGCAAACCCTAACCCTAACTCTAACACTTACCCTAACCCCTAACCCTAACCCTAACACTAATCCTACCTTAACCCTAAACCTAACCCAAACCCTAACCCTAACCCTAACCCTAACACAAACCCTAACCCTAACCTTAACCCTAAACCTAACCCTAACACTAAACCCTAACCTTAACCCTAACCCTAACCCTAACCCTAACCCTAACACTAAACCCTAACCTTAAACCTAACCCTAACCCAAACCCTAACCCAAACCCTAACCCTAACCCTAACCCTAACACAAACCCTAACCCTAACCTTAACCCTAAACCTAACCCTAACACTAAACCCTAACCTTAACCCTAACCCTAACCCTAACCCTAACCCTAACCCAAACTTTAACCCTATCCCTAACCCTAACCATAACTCTAACACTTACCCTAACCCCTAACCCTAACCCTAACCCTAACCCAAACTCTACACCTAACCCTAACCCTAACCCTAACATTAACCCTAACCCTAAACCCTAACCCTAACCCTAACCCTACCGTAACCCTAACCCTAACCCTAACCCTTCCCCTAACCCTAATCCAAACCCTAAACCTAACCCTAACCGTATCCCTAACCCAAACCGTAACCCTAACCCTAACCCTAACCCTAAGTCTAACCCTAACCCTAACCCTACCCTAATCCTAACCCTAACCCTTACCCTAACCCTAACACTAAACCTAACCCTAACCCTAAACCTAACACTAAGCGTAACCCTAACCCTAACTGTAACCCTAACCCTAACCATAACCCTAACCCTATCCCCTAATCCTAACCAAAATCCTAACCCTACCCTAAACCTATCCCTAACCCTAACACTTACCCTAACCCTAATCCAAACCCTAAACCTAACCCTAACCCTAACCCAAACCCTAACCCTAACCCTAACCCTAACCCTAACCCTAACACTAACCCTAACACCTAACCCTAACCCTAAGCCTAACCCTACCCTAACCCAAACCCTAACCCTAAACCTAACCCTAACACTAACCCTAACCCTAACTCTAACCCTAACGCAAACCCTAACCCTAACCCTAATCCTAACCCTAAATCTAACCGTAACCCTAACCCTAACCCTAAGCCTAACGCTAACCCAAACCTTAACCCTAACCCTAACCCTAACCCTAACCCTTACCCTAATCCTAACCCTAACCCAATCCCTAAACCTAACCCTAACACTAACCCTAACATTAACACTAACCCTTAACCCTAACCCTAACCCTACCGTAACCCTAAGCCTAACACTAACCCTTACCCTAAACCTAATCCAAACCCTAACCCTAACCCTAACCCTAACCCTAACCATACGCTAACACTAACCCTAACCCTAACCCTAACACTAACCCTAACCCTAACACTAACTCTAACCCTATCGCAAACCCTAACTCTAACCCTAACCCTAACCCT